>JBBPDC010174541.1:0-16628 GCA_037974485.1 Hemigrammopetersius urotaenia | reverse complement strand
TGTGTGTGTGTGTGTGTGTGTGTGTGTGTGTGTGTGTGTGTGTGTGTGTGTGTGTGTGTGTGTGTGTGCGCGCGCATGCTACTGTGAACAGGAAACCACAGCACCTGTGTCTTTGCCAACCTTATTGGAGTTCAGCCTCAGTGTCACTAGAAAGCCTTTAATTATGTTAAATTGAACCTTACTGAAACACACGTTTGGGCTGAAGGGTAGCTTATTCAGACTGGACCTGCCTCTCTGCTCCCAAGGGCGAATAGGTTTTGGTTAAGTAATCACAATAAAAAAAGGCAGCTTGGGGGTCCACTCAGTAGACTGTAGTTATATTTTCTTAAACAAATAATGGTAATAACAGAGATCTGGACGATTCAGCACTCTTTTCCAGATGTGCCTCTGGGCCTGTGTGGTTAAACAACACTGGCAGCTTCAATAAATTCAGGGCGCACATGAAACCTGAAGAGACTCTGGCCCAACACTCCTTCATGCATATGCATTTGAAGGAGAATGAGGGAGACTCACAAAAAAAGCTGATGACATATTCCAATCAACTTTGAGCAAATAGCACTGCCCGTCAGTGTGTGGACTTTTCTTCCACCGTTTAAAAGCAGACATCAATTTACAGCGATGTCTCAAAAGCCTGTTGTTGAGAGATTTCCTTAACAATGGCAGCAGACACAGCGATTAGACAGAGGAACAAGCCTCAAACACAAAAGAACATTTACCATCAAAATAACATTAAATCAGCTGTCAGGATAAGCTGCAAGTACACAGCTAGAAATGTGGACACAGCCCAAAACGTGGCTTCATGTGGCTCCAAAATGCGCTGAAATTTATTCTGTGGTGTTTTTTAACCCGTGTAGACTAATTGGAAAGGAGTTCATGTATTAACACTGCTATTTTTTCCATAACTGTATTTCATTTTTCTCTTTTGTTTCTGACACCAAAATCTTTCAGTTGCTTCACAGAAAACGGAGTGTTTATAGGAGCAGTAGAAACCCAAATGGAAATACATAATATGTCGTCTTTAAAACCCTTCCCCTCACAACTGTAGGTAGTTGGGGCGGCTGGTGGCCTAGTGGTTAGGGAGTTGGCGTTGTGACCAGAAGATTGTGGGTTTGAATTCTAGGACTGCCAGTAGCACCACTGAGGTACTCTTGAGCAAGATACTGTCCCCAAACACTGCACCCCGGGTGCTGTGTTCTTGGCTGCCTGCTGCTTCACTTACTGAATGGGTTAAATGCAGAGGAAAATTTTAAGTGCTGTTAACACTCTGTGTTTACGTATGATACATGGTTTTTTTGTAGATGGGCGTACAGACAGATGAGCTATGAGCACATGTTTGTCATCAAGGCACTTTGCGATTGACCTGTTCTCATTCGTGTATCTAGCCTTTAGTTTTAGGTCTGTCCTCAACCCAGAATTCTCTTTCTTTGCTGCTTCTGCCTTATTCTTCACCACTGAGTGATCGAAGCGTGTGAACAACATGTTCAATAAAATAAAACAAACCTCTATAGGGACTCACAGGCTAAGGAGTACAGCTTCGATTTGCACATATAAATTTGACTAGCCAGATGCAACTAGATTCCACATGATAATGATTGCATGGTTGAAGAGTTGTGGTCTTGCATAGGAAACTTTACTGACGCCCTTCATTCAGCATGCAGCGTTTTTCCCGCTGAACCACGCAGAGGGTGTTAACTTGCTGGGCTAGGAATGGGTGGCGTAAACCACTCTAACACAAATCTGTAACACCATGCGTTGCCACGTTCAAGGGCTGAATATTTTTAAACAAACCATAACAAACAGTGACATGTGTTTTTTTTTATTGACCTGAGCTTGAGGTGACTTGCCGCTCCGCTCTCTACATTACTGAGGCGACTCGCCCATAAAAATTACATTTTTAAATGCTGAATATTTGGTCTCTACCCCACATGTGCATGTGTTTTTTCAATGAATACAACCATATCCTAAACCACATCGACAAGCAACTGAAACCATGACTTAGGTTTGAGTGTAAAACTGTACTGGAAATGTATTTACAAAAAAGATCTGTGAGTGAACATGCAAGCACATGTATGAGTATGTTTTTCATACTGTTGCTGTAGTTTACAAAATATGATCCAAGAAGCCATTTTAATGTGACTTACATTTGTAGAACATTAAGATTATATTGTAACATCTATTCTGAATCACATTTGAATGTAAGTTTATTCATTTTCTTCCCTCTGTCAAATTTTCATATAAAATGACCATGAAAAGTAAATATGTAAATCTCTTACATTTCTTTCTATTTAAGTCTATGCAAATGCTAAATGTACAGTAAATGTTTATGGAAACTTTGAGAAAAAGATTTGAGATAAAGAACACTTAGTAAACACTTACCAGCCACCAGTTTAACGAAGAAGTATCAATGTTATTTCCCTCAATGGTGAGGTAGGGTTGCTGCTTATGGTCATATCGTTTATCGAACCAATCCGAGACGCCCAGATCCGCAACACACGTGTTGCAGCTGCAGGAGCGCTGTTGGGTGGACTGGGTCATGGCCTGGGAATGTGTGGGGTTCTTTATTATTGTCCGGGCAGTGGTGTGTGGCGCCTCCTCTGTTGTGGACGGGACACCGGTTTTCTGAATGGTGTGTGTGGCAAACATAAAAACCAGGATGCCACAAAACAAGACACAAATGCACAGTTTCTTCTTCAGCAGCATGGCTCAAGCAGGCTTGTGGTGTTCTTTTTTTGCCTTTTTTCTATGCTCAATAGGCAAAAACAAAATTATTCAGTGCTAGGAGGCCACTTGAGGCTTTGTGACATGATGGGTCCAATAATTGCTTTCAATCATCTATGTGTCTTCTGGGCCAACCAAACAGAAAATAAACAGACAAATTCTTTCAAATCCATTCTTTCACTTGAGGTAAAAATAGATAGGAATGGTCTTTGAAGTTGGTCTTTTCACGTCTTGACTAATTTTTTGGAGCTACAGTGGAACAAATCCGCGATGAAGGCTTGCAGTGGGTCCAGTGGCACACAGGCGTTTTTTAAAAAAAATGCCACATAAAAAGTTGAAAAGAATGTGTAGTTTCACTTCCTATTTAGCTTGGTTGGAGGTTGGTGAGGTTGATGACCTCTCTTTTAGTTAACAGGACTGCTTTCCCTGTTGCTTCACAGCCTCCTTGATCCTGAAACGCACAGGAACAGTTACAGCAAATTAACCCTTGATCATATATGCAGGATGTTTTAACCATCTGAGTGTTTATAAGAACACTGAAGAAGACAAATGGGAGAGCAAGCCTCTCCATGTGATATCTGGCTACACCAAAGGGCACTAATCTTGCAGTAAATTAAATGTCTAGGGGATTAGTTTGGGAGAGAAATGTGGACTGAAATGCTATTTCTGCAAGTCACACTGAAGCTACTCAATCTTTGTTTCCAAAGAAACGTACACAGCAGCTGGAAAAAGACTAACATAACTGTTGCCGATTGCTGAGGCTGCAGAAATCTAGCCTAGCCTCCCCCACCCTGGCTGCCTCCAGCAACTTCATAAATAAAATGCCTGGGCTGCTTTCGTTTAGACCTGCAGGATGCAAATGTGGCTCTGAATTGATGCTTGTCAAACACAGCTACTTCCAGAGTGCCCACACTGAGCCTGAATCAATAAGCATTCCCTCAGGGCCTGTACTCTGACTTACTTGCAATAGCGCTGCCCTGACCTCCTTAGCTGGCTTTCTGATCCCAGGACAAGACAAGGCAGTGCTGGTAAGGACTGCATAATATGGACAATCATTGTGCATGTGTGTGTCTCTATATAGCTGAATATGGATTAATGGCCACACTACAATTGGCAATATAATTATTAAAAAGCATTTGTACAATATGAAGAAGTACAATATTAAAGTACACTATTATAGTACAATATTATTTGTATGATACTAAGTATGGAATAAACAAACAGAATAATGAAAAACATAATGATGCTTAAAATGATGCATAATGATGTTTTGTTCTTTTTGACCAAAATAATTTACTGCCTTGTGTGTTTTCTTGAAACTAATGTAACAGCATCCTTTAGCAGGTCAGCAGTTTGTGAAGTTGTGCAATTCTAACAAAATATGTATGTACTACAATGCACTCCTGATATTAAACACTTTATAATAATGACATTTTACTTTCCATCCTCCTGTGACTGGGTTGAGGGGAGCAGATTAAGTAACTTCGACATAAAACTTTCCTCATATATTTCTTCTTCGAAGATGTTTTTTTAAAGATTATTCAAAAGGTGCTAGAAAATGATTTACCTCCATCCTGTTTACTATTCATGCATATTAGCAATAGTGTGGGTGGCTAGGAGCCAGTCTGGTCTGTGCAGTGCTACAGGGGGATACCGCAGACTTTACAGTCCAATACCAAGGTATGTCAAAGGTGAAGATCAGATGCACTGATACTGCTGTATCGATCTTCCTGTTCCTAATGGAGGGGCATGGGCCGGAGGGGGATTTTTGTCAGATCAGCTGATGTTCAGCTGATTGGTTAGGAGACACTGGCTGCCAGAGGGCTGTCTGCCTACAGCCCAAACACACTGTATCTCCGGCCAGCAGTGGCAAAACACACCCAGTCAGCAAAGCGGCAGGCTGGCATTTCCCGATCACTGTTCAGAAAAAAAAAAAACAGCAGGAACCTTAAATAACAGGGCTAGAGTAGACAGAGAGAGAGAGAGAGAGAGAGAGAGAGAGAGAGAGTCAAGCTACAAAACCACTTCATATAGTGCAGACTGAGAACTCAGCTGTGGGTAGACTCTTAAAATTAAAAGCTTATATAAAACAGTAGCCATTCTGACTAAAAACTTGAGGTTCAAAAAGAAGGATTCAGAAACGTGGTACAGGTTGTGAATGAGTCACCTTTGTTGGATAGCCTTTAGTACTTTCAGGGTAAGAGGAAAAAGTGTACTTTGGCTTTTTTTGGACAAATGATCACTTTAATTAACTGAGCTGTGTATGAAAATGTGCAGCATTCAGTTCTCTATAGAGGATGGTCAGAAACATGATACTGGTGAAGTGTACTCCCAGATACAGTTTCGTGGTCCAGCACTAGCCCACATCTTATTTCGTAAACTTCAGCTTTTCCAGTAACAACACAGCTATGTTCCTCCAAAACATTTAAAAGCAAGTTTGATTAAGCACTGAAGCAGTTAACACAGTCATTCTTTGGCTCTTAGGAATCATCCAGGATACCCCTGTCTGAGCAGCTTCATTAGCATACCAATATGACAAAATGGAGCCGGGGAAAAGGGGAGTCTTTAAGTTTCCTATTACTGAAACCACAGGCTCTCCAGTGCTAGACAAACTATTCAGATTTGATTGCACATTGAGGTGTGCCATTTACTCAGCAATAGCAATCTTTTCACAGCTCTTTCTCGTCAAACAGTTGGAAAAATGCTTATCTTTGCACCCAGGTTACGAATTTTACCACAAGGTAGATACATTTCTGGCTCTTTTGAGTCTTTTCTTCATCTGCAGACACAATCAAATCCCTCAAGTAAACCATTTGCTATGTAATACGGCAATTGGTGTTTCTATTCATGTGATTTACTCAATATACGACCTGATTACTCTTTGTAATGTAAATAGTCTTTTGTTTATTTTAATTTGTTTCTGGTTTATAGCATCAGGTCTGAGGATTGGTACTAACAGGATCTAAAGGTATTTGAGGGTGTTTCATCTGTTTAGGCAAATTCTTTACTTTTCTAAGAGCACAACCATGCACCTGATGTATGTCTGAGACACATATTGATATGCTGACTGCAATGTTTGAATTATTGCTTCATAAAGAGTTCATTAAGGAGGTAAACGCTTTAAGGAACTGTATGCTAAAGATAACATTTTTATGATGTCTGCAACAGAATGAGCATCTTTGCACATCAATATTTGTGTAAATATAGGACTACACGTTTGTTGGACCACATTACTTCCTGTCGGTACAAGTGTTAGAGCAAGCAAGCTAAAAAGGTGCATGTGGCCTAGATTTTATTCACACATTTCACTGCTGAATGGGTTAAATGCAGAGAAAGAATTTTTTACATTTACATTTTACGGCATTTATCAGACGCTTTTATCCAAAGCGACTTCCATTCCCTACCTACAGGGGACAGTCTCCCTGGAGCAACTTGGCACCAATTTCACACTGTGTGCTGGGCTAGTGTTCATGCATGATTATAACAGGCCACTTTAATGTAATGTTCCTGTGTACAACCTTATGAGAAAATAAAGTAACTTTTGTTTGACTACATATGAATCTGTAAATGAGCACAAAACAGTTGAGTATACATTTTCCATATCAATGCTCCAGTTGCTCAGCCTATCAAGCTGGGGGAAAGGAACTGGAGCCATAGTTTGTAGTGAAAAACGCCTTTAGTGTATTTGAAGGGTTACAATGTGCCTGTTCACATTCAACATTAAAATGCATCCTGAATCTGGATGTTGTTTGTATTCGCATTTAAAAGACAATTTTTTTCCCGTCATTTAGCAGCCAGTCAGATAAATGAAAACGCTAGCAACATGTGGGCTTCACCCACAAGTGGTCTTGTTCTGCCTCTCATTAAACAAGTCACTTTCCTACGTTTGGGACGCTGTGTAAACCTGGCCACTGTGTGTCATTAGTATCTGGGTTGTATCCTGATAAGATGCGTCTCCGGTCAGCGGGAATGAAATTACTAGGCCTACGTGTCGGGTAAACATCTGTGCTGCTCCTCATTTGTCTGTACAATTAAGATAAGCACAATTTTGCAAAGCATAGTCAACGTTCACAAGAAGAAGTTGTAAAGAATAGTAACGGCCTCCTGTGTCGTCACAATCGTGAACCACGCGCAACAGAGTGTACTGCTGCAAAAATAAGGCAAAATAAACTTTAACCACACAGGCAATTCATTTTAGCTAACATCTTCTTTTGCAGTGGACTAGAAATAAAAATCACTGAAAAAACTCCTGTTATTAGATTTACTGAATTTACTGGCACGCTTGCATTAAAGTAGGGGCAGTCTTTACACAGTACCGGGCGGTGTTTTGACGGTGTTTTGATCAAGTTTATATCCATTTTAAACACATCATGTGTATGCTTAGCCCTGTGTTATATGGTTTGGCCTTATCTAGACATAGTCCTGATACTCATGAAATGACCACATGTACATGCGTATTTAAACACTTCATGCCTTTCCCCCCACTGCTCTTGTGGGCTGTTCTTAAGTTGCTCAGTTCAACTCACTCGCTTTATCTGTAACTTAAAATGCCTGAAATGCTTTGGATCACAAATGCAAATGTCTGATGAAGTACTACAGTACTCTGCACTCTGCTCTAGTTAAACAATAGACTGAGTTAAACATGTCATTGTTAAAATGGAAATGTTCATCACCTACATTTGGAAAGGGCAAGGGTAACACAAAACAAACCCCAATAGGCCTATGATCTGGTCACTGCAACTGGAATCACGTTTTTAACGTGTAAACAAGGCCAACATTATTGGCACCTTTGGAAACGTCTTTTATCAAGAGCTTTAACTGGGTGCTTTTAAAATTGGACAGATGAAGGAGGTAGAGTGGCAGTTGCTGTTTTGTTATTGGGATTGTTTTTTAATCCATTTAAATGGGATTAACAGCAAACAGCAAACTGTACTTTGTGTTGCAGTTTTATAGTGAATCCTTTAGAAAAACCTAATGCTGAATAACCCTGGAGTAGTTACTTCTTATACACTTTTACCTTATGTAGACACATGTTGGAATCTGGTAAATATGAGTCATTCATGGAATAAACATCTACTATTAAGTCAGGGATTCTCGGCTTGATGCAAAAACCAGGCCTGCAGACCATGGGGTAATCTGATGCAGCCGACCAATGGAGGGGTCACAAAACAGACGCAAGGCTAGTGGGCGGCTAAGATAAGGTGCTGTACCAATACTAATCTGTATACTCTGTGTACCATGAGGCAATTTTATGCATATCTGATGGTATGAAGATCAATGATAACTTACATAATGTATAATGTATGTGCGTCTGAGTTCACTCCAAAAAAAAAGAAGAAAGCAAACATTCTGTGCTCTGGTCTGCTACCGGATACCATTGCAATACTGTCTTTTCCTACTTTGGCAGTACCACACATCTGCACAAGGAATTTTACCCCATGATTTAGTACTCATGGAAGAGAAGCACTGCACCACTGATGCAACAGCTTCCAGAATTCTTTAAAAATTATTGATTTTCTTTTTGCCTCGTCATGGCTCCTCAGAGTGCACTTTTGTCATTTAAAAAAACGAACTTGGAAAAAAAAAACTTTTGTAATAAAGCACACGCTCAGCTGCGGCATTTGAAAAAAAAAACCATACATGCGTACTATTAAACTAAGCCGATTATTAGGGCAAATACAAGGAATAAACTTTTTTTTTTAATTAGCAAGACTTTGTACACATGCTGTTATTCTCTAAATCCCTCACGTGTTAGAACAACTAAAATGTAGCACCAAACAAGTTCTTATTCAAATTCTGATAAAAAAAACAAAAAAAACAACGCCATCCCACAGCCATGTGTAGATGGGGTTTTTTTTAGGTATTCAGAAAACGAACTTCACACATACTTCTTTACAATATGGCAACTCTTCAGACACTTAAAACCCCCATCCTGGATCACAGCCACGTTTGAAAAGGCTAAAAGGTTTCTCTTGGGTTGCATTAAACAGTGTCGGCATGTCAGCACTAAACTACACTAAGAAAAATAAAGCAGTGAGGATTGTTATCTGGTGGGTAGCTTTGAGAGGGGAGGGAGGTGGTAGAGTGCAATGGCTCATGTTTCTTGGCCTAAACTGAGTCACATCCCAAACCTCAATAATCCAGGAAAAAAAACTGTGCAACATGCACCACCTATATTTGACCGAACATGAGCCCATAGCCTGTTTTAAAGCCCCCCAGCCCCCCCAACCAAGTTTAGACATCTTGGGAAATTTAAAACAGCTGGCTCTCTGTGCTCTTCTATCCTTGTAATAATGTCTACCATGCTGACAGTCTCTGAACATGCATGGAGAACTCCCAGAACTGATACTTTCTCTGCAAAATTAAGAAACAACTCAATTCCCTCCATGCAGAATGAGTAAATAAATATATCTACTTTTATACAAAAATTTAAGAAGTAAACTTCAGTCACTGAACATGTCTTGGCTGATCAACTTTATTTGAGGTGGGTGGAAAAAAATTGGTTGAAATCAAATAACTTAAATACCTTAAAGTAAAGGCTGGGGAGCATGTTTTCATGCTTTCCAAAGAAAAACAACTGGGGCCCAGGCTCCAGAAATGTCCAGTCAGGAAATGAGTTCATGACCTAATCTGAAATCTCTTAATTTGCTGGTTTCCCAAAACACTACACACTACTTCTCGCTTGTTTTCTTACTCCAGCTGAAGCTCTGACAATTTGTTAAACATGGAGATTCATAGTGTGTTCTTATTAAAGGCCAGGTCACTTTTCCTCCCTTTGTGAAACCCATGTTTTTGGGGGGGTGGGGGCCGTAATGTCAGATATTTAATCCAGTTTAACACACCAATACACACTCCAAACGCGAGTGAGGGCGGATCATAATTATTATAGCTACAACTCATCCTAGCTACCTTTTAAAATGATATATATATACTATACAAAGAAGCAAGCAAGTTGCAACATTCAAGTTGAGACATTATACAACCAGACTGAGAGAAGACTTTGTAACGACACAGTGGAGTTACTACACAGTTATGTTGGCTTTCTTTAATAGTTTTCTCTTTAAAAACGAAAGTATTTGCTGTTCTAGAAGGCTCTGGGCTTTTATCCATCAGACCATTAGCCTGTTAACCCAGCTCGGCATGAAGGAGCAAATGTCCGTTAACTTTCCTCTGTTGAATAATGAAAGACTTCTTTAAGCAAGAATTCATCTTGTAGGATCAGTTTTCTTGTTTTAAATGGTTAATAAGGTGATACGAGTGGACACGAGTGTGTTTTGGCCCAGCCAGAGACTACCAGGACAAAAAAAGTTGAGGGGAGACACTCAACTAGTCTGTCACCGTTAGTTTCTTTAGCAACATCGAGCTCAAAACAGCCTTCTCAGGCTTGTCTGGGCTTCCTGGGTGATGTGTGGTTAGTTTAGGTTTCAGAGAGAGAGTTAAGGTTAGGTTTAGGTACAGTTTTAGCTCAGTTTTAGTTTACTCACCCCGCCCGGGTCCCCGCCTGGTTGCTGCTGCACTCTGTCTGTAGACGAGAGAAGTGATGTCGAGCCTTAAACCCAGCCTGCGCGTGCGTGTTCCCGCGTGCGTGCTTGTATGTGTATGTGTGTGTGTGTGTTTGTGTGTGTGTGTGTGTGTGTGTTTGTGTGTGTGTGAGAGAGAGATTGCCTTAACACTCTCGCATTATCTCTCTCTCTCTCTCTCTCTGCTCCACCGGGAGTGTGTGTGTGTGTGTGTGTGTGTGTGTGTGTGTGTGTGTGTGTTGCGAATGGGAAAATAGGTACTCGGGTATCAATACGTACCTTCCTTCTCTCTGGCAATCATACCTTACTGCACTGGTAGTTTTACTGGTAGTTTAAATAGTCTGATTTAATGAAGCGAAGTGTGTAGTAACATAATTAACCTAATTCATGCAATTTCTTATTTCCTCAATCAACATATTTTCTTCTATCATTTTAGTTTTCTTATTTATTTAGTTTTTCTTATTTGTTTTTGGTCAAATTCTTGCAAACAATACAACCATTTCATACTATAGACTTCCATGGGTCATAAAAAGAGACCTACGAACAATGCTTAAAAATATACTTAATACTCAAGTAAATAACAAAAGATATGTTTACAGTTTGAAAACATTTAGAGGGCAAATGTGTCCCATGAATGCCACAAGAGATAAAAAAAAATACTTGATGTGATTTGAGATGAACAAATCACAATTTTTGTTCATGCATTTGACGTTTCAGAATATGATCAGAGTGAAAACAGTTCGCACAGAGAGGTCGCACAGAGGTTCTAGTGGTTGCGAATAATTACCAGATACTTTCTCACAAGATATTGCAGCTTTGAGTCAGGGCTGTTGCTTTTTAGCAAGGCCTACTTGCAGGCGTGGCATAAACACTTCCTGTGTGCTCTAAATCAAACAGCAGCAGTAGAAAAAGAACCTAATGATGCTCTTCTCCCTAACTTGCTTCCTGTGTCTGGATTGTGTAAGCGCGCAGATGGTTGTCCACCACCAGATCAGAGGAAGACAAGCCAGAGTCATTCTGGAGTGCAGACTTTACTCAAAATGAATTATCTTGACATTAATTAAAGAGATAAAGGAGGCCAGCTCTTTGCGTGATTGGCCAAAAGAGTGGGCTGGCCTCGTTATCGGATCAGTCTGGCCTCTTCCTCTACTCACCACTGTAATCAGCCAGAAAGCATGCATGATTCGACTGAGAGGTTTATTTATATGGGCTGTCAAATTATTTTGTTAAGTAAAGTAAAGCAAAGTGGCCCCTTACAGTCACGCATGAACACACCACAGTATGAACAGTGTGAAATTCCTTCTCTGCATTTAACCCATTCACCATGTGAAGCAGGGGGCAACACAGCGCCTGGGGAGTGTGGGGACGGTACCTTGCTCAAGGGAATCTCAATCTCAACTTTAAGGTACAGCATGAATTTACTGTTGACTGATCATTTAAAAACAATATTGGTCAATTCAATTTTTCTCTCATTCATCACAGGCAAGTCAAGTGGAGCTTTATTGTCGTCCCAGCTATAGACAATTAAGCACACAGTGAGACGAAATATCGTCCTTCTGGACCATACGTACAATATACACAGACAACACACTCAGACGGGTCAACAATGAGGGTCAAAAAAAGGGGGGGGTCATTTTAATTATACTTTTAATTCATATACAAACAGAAAGAGGGTATCTTGGAGGATGCTGGTATTCAGGTACCAGCACTGAAGTGATTTTTCACCAGCTAGTCCTAACCAAAAGTCTCTATAGACCAGTAGACTCTTTAGACTCTTTAATACCTGACTGACAAGTGGTGCGGGGGCCAGCCAGCTAGTCAGAATGGAGATTGTGAGTCAGGCCTTCTCATCTAACCTTAGTGTCTGACCTCATAAATGCTCTACAGAATGAATGGATACAAATTCCCACAGAAACTCCAACATCTTGTGGAAGCTGAAGTTGATGTCTATGTGTTTGAGTGCAATGTCATTAAAGTCCCTGTTGGTGTAATAGACAGGCGTCCGAATACTTCTGTCCATATGCTGTACTATGTTTTCTGTAACATTGTCATAAGCATGTCCTAACCAAATGTCTCTTTAGTTGTACCTGACTGACTAGTGGTAAGTGAGCTAGCCAGCTTTTGGGAATGGTAAAAACCCCATAAAAGCTTATAAAATACGTGTCTGAAGTGCCTGCTTTATGAAACATTAGAGCTTAATTCAAGTGAAGCCAGCTTTGGAGAGAGGCCTGTTGATTATGCTATTCTTTCTCTGAGTCATTTTTCTATGACTGGATGTCTGAGGCTGCTAAGCAAAGTGTGCTTCTTTTTGGAATGACTCTGCTAAAGAACGTCTTTGCATGGTTCAGTGTGCCTATGAATTATATAACTTTACATTGTTTTCAAGTCTGACTTCACCAAATGAAAGTCTTTAAGTTACTGGAGCTTACTGAAAGTCTACAATCAAGTTAATAGCACCTGTACCGGTTACAGTGTGTGCCAATGTGAATATTAAAAGGCAGCAATGTATGTTTTACAGTATTACAATGTATAATTTCACTAATAGTTTATATAGTGTACTCTGTTTTCTGTAACATTTCCATTCAAAGATGGAATAGCAAGCCTATTTAAATACATATTTACATACACATGGTATCAATGTACCTGTAAAATCAAACAGAGCAAGTAAGTTCAAAAATGAACTTACTTACATGTTTTTAATCAAACTGAGAGGTGTTAGAATGTTGTATCACTTAATGAACTCAGCATGAGTTTGTCCAGTTAACGTCATCACCAGTTAATATCGTTATTAAAGGTGTTTGCTGGGCTAGTTTCAGTGAAACACTACAGCTGCAGAGCTGCAGTGATTCACCAAACACAGCAGTTGCATGTTTCTAAAATTACTTATAGTTCCTTTTTTTGTAATCATCTGGAAATACACATGAAATTCAATCAAAATAAAACGACGACAACAGCATATTACTACTTTAATGAATGCAATAGAATAACATGCCTTTTAAAGTTTAAAATCCAAATTTTCTTGTTTTTTTTTAAGTAACGACGACAACATATCATATTACTTTAAAGAATGCAAGAGAATAACATGCCTTTTAAAGTTTAAAAGCCACGTTTTCCTAAAGAATGTACACGAGAAAAGAATGTACACGAGAAGCACTGCATGTCATGCAGTTAGCATAGTTTCAGGAAAAAAATCCTAGTTCAGTTGCGAAACAAGTGACAAATGTTTATCTGTGTATGTGTGCATATAAAAATCCATGTTTGCCTTTTTGCTTTATCTTCATAGAGTGTAATTATACTTAGTTAGTCTATTCATTCTAGTCTATTCATTAGTCTATTCACTCTTTGCCCGTATTTACACCTCTAGTGGTGGTATTTTTGAATTTTTATTAGATCTTATCAGTCAGTCTTCTTAAGGTATTAATCTGATCCACAAGTTCTCCACTAGTAGACTACTAAAAACTTCTAAGTAGAACAAAGTCAAAACTCAAATATTATTCATGATTTATTCAAAACTCATATTTTATAATTTTGAGACAGGCTTCCCTTTTTTGTCTTTTGGATTTAGGAGTCCCAGACCAAAAGCCTTTCAAATGGGAACCTATTACACCAATGGGTCTTTTAGTCCATGTAAACAAGGCCACTGCAAAAGGGAATATCTCCAGTGTAAACAGATTAAGGGTCAGTGTACAGCTAAAAAAAGATTTCGTCATGAAATGCTCACACATCGCAAATGGCAGCTGTTTTCAAGTGAAGGAAAAAAGAATGAAGGAGTTATGATAGGACAGTGGCAGTATTCTGTTTCCAAGTTAAATTTTTTGTTTCAATTCATTATTGAATAATGTAGAAGCGACAATAAAAACTCAGTATTGATACTGAGATAAACAACTCACCTAATAGAAGCAAGCTTCGTTATTTATACAGTGAAAACAAGTAAATACAGATATGGGCAGCTAGTGGCCTAGTGGTTCGGGAGTTGCCCCTGTGATCAGAAGGTTGTGGGATCAAATCTCAGAACTGCTAGCGGCACCACTGAGGTCCCCTTTAGCAAGATACCGCCCCCACACAATGCTGCCCGGACAGCCCCCTGCTTCACTTGGTGAATGGGCGAAATGCAGAGAAAGAATTTCACACGGTGGGCTGTGCTGTGTTCATGTATGACAAATGGACATTTTACAAAATAACAATAATTGACATTTGTTGCTTTGTCTTGACTACATGTGGCTATTTAGTGATGTATTATTGTAAATAGTTTAATTGTTTTTATTATACCTGCTTTTGCAGCCTCATCATAGGTGAATATGTTGAAAAAATATGATCATTGATACCAGTTAAAGTACTGTCTGGTTGTTTTTCTGTTAATGATCAACAGACAGTTTTGTTTGCGAAAAAAAACAGTGGTGGTTTGTGAAGGGTAGAGAAATTAGCAAGGAATGAAGAGGAAAAAGAGCTTCTCTGTGAGACATGTCTTGTTGTTTTGTGTGTGTGTGTGTTTGTGTGTGTTTATGTTTGTGGGAAGCGGAAGAACACGACTTCCCTTTGGCAGCAGCTGATAAGCCGAAGCTTCAGAAAAGAACTATACAAAAAGCCGTCACGGAAAATTTTACATTGTTGCGCACAAAGGTCCTGATGAAACAAGATTCAACCATTTTAGCCCTCATTTATTCAAATTTAATAGCAGACAGACCACATAAATGTAATAAAAGACCTTGTTTCAATACACTTGAACACACAAACCGTCCTCTAGAAAAACAGACTCAGATACACTTGGCACTTTAAGATACATTTTTTAAAAATTCTTTTAAAATTGTTAATGTTTGTTATTCATACTATATTGCTGAGGGACTTGTCTTCTGCTTGTCAGTTACATTTCATTGCAATGTTCCACCTTGTGTCTACTTGCATATGACAAATAAAGCTGAAACTGAAATTGAATACATTTTTCTGATTTAAAGTACATTTTGCAAACAAACACTAGCATGACAGTGTAAAGTGACCATTTGTCATACGTGAACACACCACAGCACAAAACTCTTTCTCTGTATTTAACAAATTCCCAGAGAAGAAGCAGTGGGCAGCCGTGGCAATATAGGGGGATGGTACCTTGATCAAGGGTACCTTAGAGGTGCCACTTGCAGTCCTTCAAACCCACAACTCCCTAAACACTAGTCCCCAAATTATGAACTAACCTTAGTTTAGAGGTGGAGCTACATGGCCCACACTGTTAACTAGAAATAAAGGCAATACTTAGAGCCATAATAAAACCACTACTGCTCCTGATTGAACCATATCTAGTTCTTTATCAAGGTGCCATGGATGTGAAGAACTTAAGCATTTACGGAAAAATGAATGAATAACTGAAACACTAGGCAGCTTGTGGCCTAGTGGTTAGTGTGTTTGTCCTGTAATTAGGAAGATGTGGGTTCAGTTCCCTACTGCTCCCTGGGTGCTGTGTTCCTGGCTGCCTGCTGCTTCACTTTGTGAATGGGTTAAATGCAGAGGAAGAATTCCATGCTGTTCACATATGTCAGAATGGTCACCTTTACTGTAAGCTATAAAAAATGAACAAAACTTTGCATAGACAAACGCAGTGCACAGCTACATTACTCAACAGGGTCTGTTTTCACAAACCACATCAGGAGCAGAAGTCAAATTAAGTAGATTTTATTGTCATTTCAATACACATAGTATACACACAGTGCGCAGTACACAAAACAGCATGCATCCGGGACCATGGTGCAACTCAAGAGAAAGAGAACACCACAACACCACAAGTGCAGACAGGACGAAAGACAGTGCAAGAAAAACACAAGAGCAACAAAGCAACCGGACAAGACAACATTAGTGCAATCTTCTGGTGCAATTTTTCAGGGCAAAATATTACTGTGAACCAATTTTGCAATAGGCAGTTTGTCGTGCTACACTATTACTGTTTTGTCATACCTGTATATACATCCAGTGTGTACCATATTTATATATACAGTTGTGCTCATAAGTTTACATACCTGGCACAAGTGATGATTTCTTAACCATTTTTCAGAGAATATGAATGATAACACGAAAAACTTTCTTTCACTCATAGTTCGTGGTTGGCTGAAGCCATTTGTTGTCAAACAACTGTGTTTACTCTTTTAAAATCATAATCACAACACAAAACTGCCCAAATGACCCTAATATAGGCCTTAGATAAGAAACAGTTTCCCATTCTGGCAGTGGAGGTGCGTATGCTATGGGACCTTTTGCCAGGAATACTGGTCTGTAATCAGTTTTTATTAGACTGTGTCATGGTGTGTAGGGAGGGGGGACAGGACACAACGTAAAGGCTGAACAAACTGTGATTTTAATAACAGAACTAAAAAGACACCCCGACTTTAACAAAGAAAAGGAACAGAA
>JBBPDC010174491.1:24495-35456 GCA_037974485.1 Hemigrammopetersius urotaenia | reverse complement strand
TATATATATATATCCCGGAGGAAAATGCTTCACAACCGTTAGCACTAGCAATTAGCATTAGCAGTGTGTGGCCAGCCAAAACAAAGACTCGTACACAAAAGAAATGTTGAAATATGCCCTCCTTTGTGAGTTTTGGAGTACGACCCTCTCTTGGCAGGTTTGCTGTAGTGCCATTATCTTTCCATTTTCTGTTAATGGATTAAATGGTGCTCCTTCAGATGTTCATTTTTTAATACATTTGTTTATAACCCAAGCCTGCTCTGTACTTCTCTACAACTTTGTCTCTGACCTGTGTGGAAAGTTCCTTGGTCTTCATGCTGTCCCTTCCTTGGTAGCAGCCCTTACAAGTGTTGGTGTTGCACTGGTGTTGATTCTGGGGGCTATCAGAACAGATGTATTTGACACTTAGATTGCTCCCAGTTGGATCTTATTTAACTAATTAAGTGGCTTTTAAAGGTAGTGGTTGGAGCTTCAAAGCAAACATATGCACACACCTTTCAGTTTCATACTTTTCAGATTTTTAAATAATAATTTTACCCTTTTAACTTCATTAATCTGTAGTTTTTGTATCCAAAATCCATTTAAATTCCAGGTTGTAAGGGAACAATACCGAGAATGCCAAGGAGAGGTCAATACTTTTGCAAGGCACTGTATTTAATGAGCTATTAAATGATGAAACAGTTAACTAGTGCATTTAAAGTTAAAGGGCAGTCTAGAGTTTGTCTCAGCATGACCACACAACCAGTTAATAAGACATCACATATGCACAGTTACAAGTTTCATCTTATAAAGGAAACTTGTTTTTTTTTCATTTATATTTCACTTTCCAGTGTTTAATAAGAATGAAAATCTGCAGATTATTAAATAAAGTGGGAGAACCTATTGTGTGCAAAAACTTTGCCGGAAAGTATACATTTTTTAAAATGTATTTGTTTTCTTAACTTCTAAGAACAGTTCCAAGAAGGGGTACCTATTTTAAAATGAAATATTTTCTTAACCCCACAACAGCCTGAACCATGTCCAGTAAAAGCCCTTCACATCCGTCTGATAATAGAATCACAATTGGATAAATGTAAACATCATTAAAAAAAAGAAAAATCTAATATATTTTAGAAATACTTACATTTCTTCTAGAATTGCATCTAAGAACATTATTATGGGCTTCCTTGTGTTTAGATAAAATAAACAAAAGAGAAGGACTACTGCAGCCATCCGGCAATCATAGCAAAGTAGACTATGTATAATACAAAGGAAGCTCAGTCTTATTTTGCATGTGTATGAATTTATTTATTTAAATACAAATACATTTCCATATCATTAAGTGAATCAGACAAAAGGCATTAGGTGAATTTGTACCTAATTGACAAGGGCATGTAAAAAATGGTAATTTGGCATTTTTTTTTGGGAAGTGTTACAAGAGGAAATTAAAATTGAATTTACATTTGAGCATTTCTCTCATTTCAACAGCATTTGCTAAATCACTGTTCATCGGATCAAAGGACAAAGATGAACAGCAACAGAAGGGAAAAGACCTTGTGATCGAGGGCAAGGTGGTAAATGCTGCGTGCTTCTCCATTTGTGGACCTTCCCAGGCTGCTGTGGACCAAGCAAAGCAATGGGTGGAGAAACTCATTGAAGAAGACCAGGCCTTCGAGTCAATCAGTGATTCAGCTATCTTTAGCCTGTCTGATAAAGACCTACAAAGAATCCAAGAGCTCCAGCAAACCATGGATGTCAGTGTAAGAGTGGAACAAAAGGCTCAGGGGGGAGATGTCAAGATTTTAGTGGAGGGCCTCACAAGGGATGTTCTGATGGCCACAGGTGAGATCCAGGCTATGCTCAAAAGAACCCGAGATGAAGCAGTCCTAAACAAAGATATGAAGATAGCAGGTGAGCTAGTGGAATGGCAGTACGAACAGGGTGGACAATACCATAGCTTTGATCTGCTCACAAACTTCCGTTTGGAAGAAGCCCGTACGCAGAACTCTCCACATGTGGACATCACCTTTCAAGGCCAAGCATACAAGGTCACAATGCCAGAGGGTCCTGCTGTGAATGGTGGTAACCAGATGAAAATCAGGCGTGTTGATAAATTTCAAGGTACATCCTCATTTCAGTTCACTGAGATGATGCACGATATGGACATATAGCGATTGTGATTCCTTTCAAGATACAGTGGTGCTTGAAAGTGTGTGAACCCTTTAGAATTGTCAAAATTTCTGCATAAATATGACCTGAAACATCAAATGTTTTCTCAAAGTAGTCCTCAAAATAGATAAAGAAAAACCAGTTAAATAAATGAGACTTCACTCTTAGGGTGTACTCACACTAGGCACGGTTGCCGTGAACCCGGCCCGAGTACGATCGACACCTCTCACAGCCTGTTGCTAAACAGGTCTATCGCTTTTGTGGCACAAAAATTGGTTTTGGAGCGTCACAAAAACGTGACGTCATGCGTCCTGATCCATGCTCCAGCGCGGTTAGCGCTCACACTACTTGCGAACCGCGCCCAAGTCCAACTGAACCGTGCTCTGGCACAACTCTTCCAAGCGGGACAGGGACGGCAAAACGAACCGCGCCCGGGCACGGTTCGGAGCACTCACACTAGTCAAACGAACCGCGCTTTGGTGGTCAAACGCACTCAGACATGGTTCAAACTGCCTATTTGTTTCTTTAGGAAAATGATCCAGTATTACATATCTGTCAGAGAAGTATCTGTCAATTAGGGTGTACTCACACTAGGCACGGTTGCCCTGAACTGGGCCCGAGTTCTTTGGTGTGATAAGGCTCGTTGTCTTGCTGCATGACCCACTTTCTCTTGGGATTCGGTTCATGGACAGATGTCCTGAGATGTCTTTTTCAACTTTGAGGACTTATATGAAAATCTGATGATGTTTCAAGATGTTTCAAATATTTATGCAGAAACGTAGACAATTCTAAAGGGTTTACAAACTTTCAAGCACCACTGTATAAAAGGTCCCAATCATCCCTTAAAGTTAGTCTGTATTGTAAATATTGTTACAGATGGTAAATTCGTATGTGAAAATGAAGCTACAAAAACAACCCGTTTTTAAATCGTAGTATTTGTGATGTCACAAAGCCAACTAATTTTAATATATCTCTTTATTCTGACTACAACCCTTTTAGACCAGCCCATTCATGCACTTTTGTTGGATCCATCAGAACACCCATTAAGGCACCCTGTCAGAAACACTGTGATTGGTTAGAGGCTTGTTTGCATATTGCAGCCTTCTGTGACATCAGTAATACAGAGACCGATGTCCCAATAACTATTAACAGATGATATATTGCTCAGCTCTAATCTACAGTTTGTTGATTTAGACATGCAGTTTGCACGGTGCTAACTTGCATGTCGTTACTCGTTAGCTTCATTCGTAAAATTAAAGAATAAACTGTGCTTAAATATATTTATGTATTGGGGGAAATGGTGTGAATTAGATTTTTGTCAAACCATCATCATCGTTTAGAAGATGTGAACAAGTAAAAAAAAAAATTACTGCAATTAACATAAAATGTGTTCTTTATTTCTAGATAATGACAGCCTCCCACAGGAATGGGATACTATGGCATTGACTGATCTTTGCAAGGAGTGTCCTCGGCAATCCCAGAGCACTGAGTACCAGGATGTCCTGAATCAATTCAGAAAAACATGCCCTAATAATAACGTTCTGAAGGTATGTTTCATGTACACTACCAGTCAAAAGATTATGCACACACTGAGATTCTCTACATTTCCATGTTATTGACTTAAAAGATACTAAATATTCTTTGCTAACAAATACATTTACAGTATGTTCACCATTTTAGTTAAGCCAGAAAATGATATATTTGTAATCATCACTACTGACCTACCAATGGCCACCTAATATAATTATAATTTTACTGTGGATTACCAGACAAGTGTTAGATATTTAATGAGCTATTAGGTGGTGAAACAATTAACTAGTGCATATTAAGTTAGAGGCAAGTCTAGAATTTGACTCTGCATCGCGAAACAACCACTTAATAGGATGTCAGACATTCACTGTTACAGACTCTTTCCATGTTATGAAGGAAACTTGGTTTTTGTTTATATTGTTTACCCAGAAACAATGCAAGAATAAAACTCTGCAGTTTGTTAAACAAATGGATAAATGGTAAAAACATGTGATATGCAAGAACTTTCTGAAAACCATGTGTGAAATAAATGGTACTTAGCTTTTGTTGGCCCTTATCATATACATCATTTAGAAATTAACTGGTTTTTTTTTCTGTAGATTACTCGCATCCAGAATCCTGGCATGTGGAAGAAGTACCAGAGTAATAAGCAAATTATGGAAATAAAGAACGGTCATAAGAACAATGAAAAAAGGTTGTTTCACGGAACCAGAGAAGACTCAATAAAGCACATTAACCACAGTGGCTTCAACCGCAGCTATGCAGGAGTGAATGGTGAAATTTTCAATACGTTTTATTACATCACACAACTATTCATTTTGTTAATGTATACACTCTTGAATTTTCACTAACCTTTTTATCGTTTTGATTAATTGCAGCTACAGTATATGGAAAAGGAACCTATTTTGCTCTTAATGCAAGCTACTCTTCCCACAACACCTATTCAGTCCCAAACCAGCAGGGCCAGAAAAACATGTATCTTTGCAAAGTCCTCACTGGAGACTACACACTTGGAAATTCCTCAATGTTTGTTCCTCCTGCCAAATCTGCCAATGGTATAGAGCTCTATGATACTGTGGTGGACAATGCCTCTGCCCCAACCATCTTCGTGGTGTTCCGCGATGATCACGCTTATCCAGAGTACCTTATCACTTTCACATGAACCGCAGACTGCGACTTTTCTGACAAACTGCATGATAACAAGCTTTAGATACACTTGCAAATTTGTTACCTGACTGATCTTTTTTTTTTTTATATTATTGGTAACACGGATAAGGATTTTGATGAGGCTTAAATTGACAGTCTCTGACTTGGTACAACTCTGATCTGAGAAATTCATATTAGACTTGTGCTAGAACCAAGGCTGTTCTGTCCTGACTGATACTGTCATTCCTTATCTTTACCTTTTTAGAAACTGGAGACGTTTTTCTACTTTTTTCCATGTCACTTTTCAGGTGGCACTGGGTGATTCCAGTGCCACCAAAAAACGACAGCTGTAAACCAAAAACAAGTGTATAAAGTAACTAATAAAATAATAACTAGTAAAGTAATTTTAGTAACTGTGTAGATGGAGGTCTGCAGTGGTTAATCAACAGCTAAAAGCAACAGCTTAGAACCAAGTTGTCTGAAGCAAAAACATCACCTCCTTTCATAGAAACTTGATTTGTTAAAAGATGCTTTATGGTTGCCTTATTTTCAAATCACTATATTGTCCTGAACAAAACCTCTAAAACTGTGCCTTTATTATGTCAATGCACTTGAATAAAAGCTGCCTCACAACAATTATTACATTATTTCTCAATTTTATTTTCTCAGAATTTTTCCTTTTATATTTATATATATATATATATATATATATATATGTGTGTGTGTGTGTATATGTATATATTTTACATGTAATGTACTCCAATGATACAAAAAATCCTTATTGCATCAATTCCTATCAACTGTTCCATCTTTCCGTTCACTGGGCCAAGCAGAACCTTCTCGTCTTAATTTTACACAACGCCTTTGTGCAGAATGTGGTGCGATTTTTTTCATGTGTTGTTTTTTCTGTGATATGTAAACATGTTGGGTTTTGTGATGAGTTAAAGGGGACATTTAGAGAAAGTCATGGCCCACCAGTTATGTTCACTACTACACAAAAAACGTATGCATGAAAAATTTCAATCTGGGTTCCGGCCTCATCATAGTACAGAAACAGCCTTAGTAAAGATAGTAAATGATCTCTTACTGTCAGCAGACAAAGGATTTGTCTCTCTGCTGGTTTTGCTCGACCTTAGTGTGGCATTCAACATGATTGACTACGCTATTTTACTAGATAGACTAGAAAATCTTGTCGGAATTACTGGAACCGCTTTATCCTGGCTTAGATCATACCTGACCAACCGCTATCAATTTGTAAGAGTAAACGGGGAGTCTTCAGCACCCACCAGAGTAAAATTCTGTGTCCCACAAGGCTCTGTTTTAGGACCCCTGCTATTCACTCTGTACATGCTGCCACTAGGGATGATTATACATGGAATTAGCTTCCACTGTTACGCAGACAATACACAGCTTTATATCTCTTCAAATCCCGATGATAAATCTAGATTAAATAAGATTGGGGACTGCATCAAAGATATAAAAGACTGGATGTCACATAACTTCCTCTTACTCAGTGCAGATAAAACTGAGGTCCTTCTAGGCCCAAAAGCTGCTAGAAACAAACTGTCAGATCTAATGCTTGATCTTGCTGGTTCCTCAGCCTCTCCAGAGTTAACTGTAAAGAATTGATCCTGATCTTTCATTCGACACAGATAAGTACCATTACTAAATTAGCTTTCCTTCATCTACGAAACATTGCTAAGTTAAGAAGTGCATTATGTCTCCATGATGCAGAAAAACTAGTCCATGCTTTTATTACTTCCAGATTGGATTATTGTAACAGCCTCTTGTCGCTTCTGATCAAATTTAGTATTGACTACAAAATTCTACTACTGACGTATAAAGCCTTAAATGGCCTTGCTCCTGACTACCTCTGTGAACTTATCTCCTACTATGAACCGCCGCAGTCACTCAGATCTCAAGGTGCTGACTACTTACTTGTACCCAGAATTCTGAAAGCTTCTTCAGGGGGAAGAGCATTCTCATATATAGCCCCCAAGTTCTGGAACGCTATACCAAATAACATTCGGGACTAAGACAGTCTCAGTGTTTAAGTCCAGGCTGAAAACATACTTAAGTCAGGCTTCTTGTAGCTACATTTTTTTTCTGTTAGATGGAAGGTGTAGAGCTGGGAGGCGGTGGGCACAGAGATTTCAAGCAAACTGGGACACTGGTGTTATCGTCCCACCACTCCTCGCGTTCACTCAGGTTTGTTGACGGTGGAGTGGAGGTGCCGGTGTCACAGGGCACTATCATACCTCTCGGTTCTGCCCTTTCTAGCTAGGCTGCTTTAACTGGAGATGCCGGAGTCTTAACTTGCACTCCTCACAGATAAAAATAATCCTGCAAAGTTAAACAGAACTACTCTCTCATCTTCGCTCCGAGGGGAACTGCTGCACATTTGCCGGACTGACCAACATGGGAAACTGCCCTCGACCGGTCCCAGCTCAACTCAGACCCTTCCCCAAACTGGGCCACCGCTGCCTAAAGCCCAGGCGGAGATTGTTCCTCCTGATCCTGATGTTTATGGACTACAGACTCTCTGTTCCTCTTCCAACAATATTTACCTCTCTGGACACTTAATCAAACCAACTCTGTTAGCCATAGAGGGCCTACCTGTCTATAACCTCATTCACTGAGGCTCTCTCCTGTATTTATTCTCATTCCTTTCTCTGGGTTGACCCGAGGAGGACGGGTTCCCCTTTTGAGGCTTTGTTCCTCCCAAGGTTTCTTCCTCCTGCTGAGGGAGTTTTTCCCCGCCTCTGTCGCCTCTGGCTTACTCACTAGGGGCTCGGACCTAGACCATGTAAAGTTGCTTTGTGACAACCTGGTTATTAAAAGCGCTATATAAATTGAATTGAATTGAATTAAGCAAAACTCACATTTAAAAAGTTATAATAGGTCTATGGGCTACAAAACATGTTCATGAAGTTCTTTGAACAAAATCACTGTCATATAAAGAGATCTCACCAGTTTTATTCTTCACAGTTTTGCTCCCTTTCAAAAGGAGCCGTTTCAGGGCTCTGTCCCTTTCATGCAAAAATGCTGTTCCTGGCCACGCCCCATGCAAAACGAAACGAACAAGCTTGTTCATACTTAACTGCGACAGAAACACAAATATCATTATTTGAAAGTACTTGAAACTCCCTCATCTGCTGACTTGTCACGGACAGTAAATACATATCATCCACGATGCTGAAGTAGCTCCTCATTCAAATTTTCTGTTCCACCTCACACATACTATTATACTCTCTCACATACATTACTATAGTCTCTGATTTCCTGAATGCACCTACACCTACAACCACCACCAAAATCATGGTGTACCCTTTCAAAACCGGGAGATCCATCACAAAACCATGGTCTCTGCGGCACAGGCATTAATTTACCTGCGGGGAGCTGGTGTGAAGCTTTAGACATCACACACACCGTGCACAATTTCACGGCCTGTTCTACATCCGTTCGCAACGAAGGCCACCAGTAGCGGCGACTCAGCACATCGATAGTCCGGTGAACCCCTGGATGCCCCGTCACCAGCGTCCAGTGCGCCCACTTAATTATTTCTGGCTGTAACGAGACAGGCACATATCGTTTTTCAGATGGACAGGTCTCCGGGACTGGCACCCGGGAATTTACCCAGTCCATCTCCTGGTCTATTCCCCATTGTAATGGAGAAGCTATTAGTTCAGAGGGTATGATGGGTTCTGAGCTTGTTATCGCCTCAGGTTCAGTGAACTGCCGGGACAGAGCATCCACTTTAGCGTTACTAGAACCAGGCCGGTAGGTGATGACATAATTAAAACTAAAGAAAAGGGCCCACCGAACCTGTTGAGAGAGACGCTTGGCTTGCCTGATGTATTCGAGATTTCGGTGATCGGTGAACACCGTAAAGGGGTATCGGGCCCCTTATAGCCAGTGACGCCACTCCTCTAACGCCACCTTGACCGCTAATCACTAGTTCACGATTGGCAATATCGTAGTTCCTCTCCGCCGTGGAAAGCTTCTTAGAAAAGAAGGCACAAGGATGGAGTATGCGAGGGGTCCGATAGTCCTGTGACAGCACCCCTCCCAGTCCTACTTCGGAGGCATCCACCTCTACCATGAAAGGTTTGGCTGAATCCAGTAATCTGGAGCCGACACAAACTGCTTTTGTAACTCCTCAAATGCGACGCGAGCCACAGGGGTTTCCCTGATAGTCTTAGGCACGGTTCAAACTGCCTAGTGTGAGTACACCCTGAGTGCGTTTGACCACCAAAGCGCAGTTCATTTAGCCATCCCTGGCCCACCTGGAAGAGGTGTGCCAGAGCACTGTTTAGTTGCAATCAGGCGCGGTTCGCATGTAGTGTGAGCGCTAACCGTGCTGGATCAGGACATGTGACGTCACATTTTTGCGACGCTTCAAAACCATTTTTCGTGCCACAAAAGCGCTAGACCTGTTTAGCAACAGGCTGTGAAAGGGCTGTGGACCACCGTGGACCAAATGACTAAAAAAAATTACTATCAAAATAGTAAACAGAGCGATGGACAGAGTGCTGCTCTTCCTGTTTATCCTGAAACCATCGCACCATAATGACCTATGCGTGCTCTGGCACGAATGCTGAAATATAACGTGAGTGCGGGCCAGCGGGGGAGTGGGGAGGGGGGACAATCCGTTGGCAAAAACCATGCCTAGTGTGAGTACATCCTTAGGTTTCCCCTTGAGGAGACTGGTCAACGGTGCTGCCACAGTACTAAAGTTCTTAATAAACCTGTGATAGAAATTCGTGAACCCTAAGAACCGCTAAAGCTCTTTTACTGTCTTTGGCTCTGGCCACTCTGTTACTGCCTTCCTATCATCCATTGCCACACCCCCCGGACCTATACAATAGCCGAGAAAGGCATATGGATAGCCGACATATGGAATTAGCATTTCTCTGCTTTTACATATAGCTCGTGCACGAAGGACAACATGCAAATGGCGGATGTGGCATTACAGAATATTTGTAGTGCCCAGACGTGGTACTAAACGCAGTCATCCATTCGTCACCTGCCCTAATGCGCACAAGGTTATATGCGCTCTGTAGGTCAAGCTTAGTAAAAATACTTGCCCCACGGAGCTGCTCCCCCATCCTTCTTTTCTATAAAAGAAGCTAGCCGAGGCAGGAGAGTGGGACCTGCGGGTATATCCCTGCCTGAGAGCCTCTGAGATATAATCCGCCATTGCTCTCATTTCCTTCTCTGACAGAGGATAAACACAAGAGCGAGGGAGCTCTTTCCCAGGCAGGAGGTCTATAGCACAGTCTTCCTTATATACGTTTTCCTTACCTGACAAGAGGAATGGGGATGGGAAGTGTCTTTAACAATGATTAATATGATCTTTGAGTTCCAGCCCTCCAGGTATTCCACCGATCGGATCTGCATTGCACTTCTCAACTCCCTCTTCACTGGGCAGGCAGCTGAATGGGCCACCCTAGGCCTGAGAGGGGACATGATATGACTCATTCATATCCAGTGTTCACCTGCCCATTCAGGATCACATTCTAACAACTGCATAGCGAGGTGGAGACCGATTCTAAGCTGTTATACCTTCATCAGGGAGAGGGGTCAATGAGGCGGACTTTAGGACCTTAGTGGTCTAGATGACCTGGGGAGATCCTAGGATCGTGTTTTATGAGGGGCTGGCTCCCTGTATGAAGGACGAACTTGTCAGATGGGAATTTCCAGTCACCTCCACAGATTAGCTTTCACCCAAGGCCAGCTCCTCATACCAACCCAACTGTCGCTCCACAGACAGGGGAACCCCTGCGGTTAGGGCATGCTTTCTTCCACCTCTTCCTCTGTTTCCCATTTAATCATTCAGATTCACATTTAGTTAGTGATTGCTGCATTCATTGATTTGGGTGCTGCAGGTAATTTCATCAATCTTGTTTTCACGGCCCAGCTGGATGTAAGGTTAGAGACGCTATCTCAATTTATTACCATCACCGCCATCGTTGGTCGGCCCCTTTCCAACAGCCCTATTACCCACCAGACCTCACCTATTTCCCTCACCATTCAAGATCACTCTGAACAGATTTAGCTACTCGTCACTTCCCTCACTTCTCCTCCCCTGCTTTTAGGATTCTCCTGGCTCCTCAATCATGACCCTTTAATCTCAT
>JBBPDC010174491.1:0-15808 GCA_037974485.1 Hemigrammopetersius urotaenia | reverse complement strand
AACAAGTATTCAAGTGAATTTTAATATTCTGAACGAAGTGCCTGAACACATTGCGTACAGAACAAGTGCTTTAAAACAACATTCTCTGTAGGCCTTTAACAAAATAGTGTATTAAACAGAGACTGGCAGCCCATATATTAACCATAATCACTGGAAAACTTTCTCGCCTTTTCAGAAACACAGACGGAGTGGGGGGTGTCCGAAAGGTCTCGC
This sequence comes from Hemigrammopetersius urotaenia, assembly GCA_037974485.1. Lineage (NCBI taxonomy): Eukaryota > Metazoa > Chordata > Actinopteri > Characiformes > Alestidae > Hemigrammopetersius > Hemigrammopetersius urotaenia. The sequence goes on along the minus strand of JBBPDC010174491.1, from coordinate 15,595 downwards.
CTCTTCTGTGCTTGATCGGGATGTTTTGATTTTATATGATAAATGAATCCCAACGTTGAGGAAGTCTTTTTGGAAGCACCCTCTCTAGAAATTTTGACATTGCACACTTTACAAACGACTTTCCAGGTGCCTTTCTTAGATATATTGAAATCCGCCACACAGCAGACATGTTGACTCTAATCCAATCCAATTGACTAACGATTCTTTTTTCTGTGTCACGCGTGTTGACGTCACACTCTGCGACTTAAATTATCATAGAGCGGAGAAAGCGCAGTGGTTGCCTTTTGCAAAAAAATGTAACTAGTGCAGTGCTGTTTTAACTTGCAAGGGTGGTGACATAACCAATATGTAAAATATTTGAGGTCTTAACACAGCATTAAAATTCAAGAATGCTACATGTTTGATTCTCAACGCTCGAGAGCAAGCTCCGTGGTTTTCATAGACAAAGGTAACTTTAACTACAGTGCCACTTATTATCAATACTAATTTAATAATTATATTTCTATATTATCGATTGTTAAGGAAGGTAAGTGCATAATTTATTGTTCAAGTGTTTATATTTACCTTGTAAAGGACAAGACCGCTTTCGAATCTTAAAAAAAGGGCCTATCGCTCACAAACAGAGCTGCCATGTAAAACTCCCCATGCTGCCACACACCAAAAGGCTCCCAGCCTCCCTAGACACTCAATTACCCAGATTGCAAAGTTTCCTAAGGCGACAGGCTCATCCTGTAACATTATTTAGGAAATGATAATGGAATCAAAAAGGAATCGGATCGATAAGAAGAATCGATGATGGCATTAATAATTTCTTATCGATCCCTAGAAGACACTCACTCAGGGTATGGCACGCTGTCTGCCAAGTCTAGTCGTGAAGAAGCAATGGAGTTGTCTGATAAGAGGCTGTGGGAGTCGTAGCGGCGCATCCGGGACGGTGTTGAGGGTCCTGAGCGTCGGCTCTCCAAGGTCAGAAGGGAGTCTATTCGGTGAGGGTGGTACTCTGTCTGCAGAGACCTGGTTGAAATGCTCGAAGCTGGGTCATCTGTGGTGGGTGCTGATCCCTTAGATGGTGTGGTGCCCTGCACTTTCTTCTCAGACTGGGATGACTGGAGTGGAAGCTCTGAGGCAGGCTGAGGTCGTGGAGGCTGTTTGGATGGCTGGAGTTGGGCTTGTGCTTGCTGAGGTTGTGCAGATTTGGCTTGAGGCCCCTGCTGAGGTGTAGCTGCTGGAGGGTTCTCTACTTTATGCTTGGGTTTCTCTAACTTTAGGATCTGGAATAAAGAGAAAGAGTTTTTTTAATGAGTAAAGAAGATCTACATACAATCAAAAATGTACAATCAACCTCAAAAAAGTCCGATCCTTTACCTCAAACTAACGATATTCATCCTCAACCTCAAATTGACACTCCTCAACTTCCAACCGATGGTCCTTAACCTCAAACTGACAGTCCTCAACGTCAAATTGACAGTCCCATCCTCTACCTTAAACTGAGAGTCTCCAACTGATGGTCCTCAAACTCAAAAATGACAGCCCTCAACACCAAATTGGCAGTATACATCCTAGACCTCACATTGACAGTCCCATCCTCTACCTCAAACTGACAGTCCCCATCCTTGACCTAAATTGACAGTGTCCTTCCTCAACCTCAAATTGACAGTTCTCATCCATGACAGTGACATCAAATGATGCAATATTAGTATATAACTACCAAACATTGCTAAACAATAAAAGTGACGGCACACAGGAGATCATATAATATCAATAAGACATAATAAGGCAAAGTCATACCAGAGAGGAAAGTCCATACAAAAGGGGAAATCCAGGAATTAAGCAAAGTCCAATAAATGTGGTTAATCCACAAAGGGAGCAAATTAAGAGTAAACCGACTTTAAAGTCCATGAATCAACAAGGTAACTATCGTGTATAAAAAACTAATCCAGAGAAAGGCTCCTAGAGTGTGGCTAGAACTCCAGAGAACGCAATCTATAGGTGGATTGAGGTGGTGTGTTTCGGGGTGGTGTCATTGGTGGTGGCTGGATAAATGACAATAAGATATAATAACAATCGAAAGTGACAGAGTGAGCCTCAGTGATAGTTTAACCAGTGCTACCTGCTAAAATATGTACAGAAGGTGCTTGAAGAGTGATCGACTCCTTACTGACTCATATTTATGGAATTATTTGCCATAAACACAACTTACACTTTTTCATTTTTTGCAGCTGTTATTACAATTACATTAATCTATTTATTCATTTTATAAACCATTACATGGCTTAAAGTGGCCAGTGCCTGTTGTGACAATATATTTGCAAAATCTAATGACTGAGGAAAATCCGCTTAAATGACTATGCACTTATAATTCAGGCAATTATGTAATAATTCAACGCAAAGGCAATCTTGAAACCAAAAGTTTTCTTCTTTTGATGTTTATACGTAGGTCACTGTGTGACTTAACAAACAAATCACATTCCTGATCAGGTTCAGGGCCTGGACTGAGAGCCTTTGAAAGTCCTTCAGGAAGCCAGGATAACTGTTCCCCAATGCTACCTTAAAAATACAAGAATCTTTGTGAAATGTGAGGAATAGGGTGGTAAAAATGTTATACAGGTTAGTTCTATTGTTATTGCTGGAACAAGTTTGAACAAACAGTGGAGACCAACCTTGCCTACATACATCATTCTTCACCGTCAGTTATTAAAAGTGCTTACTTTAGTGCGAACAGTCGATGGAGGCGCTGACACTCTACAGATCACACTTCTGTTTGTAATGTCTGTTTGTTTGGAATATACTTTTTTTATATATGATTCTTATGGATCGACTCAAGGGTTCATTTCTCTACATGTTGTACTTGTATAACAATGTGACAAAGAATTTTTCATCTTTACACTCACCCTGAGAATCGCCTTCATCTTGAGCCGGCTGTTGGCTCCAGATCGCTCCAACTGGAACTGCTGGTCCAGGGTGAAGTCGGAGGCACTGAGCAGGCGGATCAGGGGCAGTGTGAGTAAACCCAGAGACGTCTTCTTCTCAGGCACCATTACCTGAACACACACATTACCTGAACACATTTACAATCAAGTAAAGGCACCTTTCCATAGGCATAGAGGAACAATGCTGTATCTAAACCATACTGCAATTGAACTTGCTTTGATTTTTCAGTGTATCTCAGTCCGGTAATGGTGTTTCAGACACATCAGCAGCACAATTCTCTCCCCAGGTTTATGGTCGGTAATAATACTAATCGGTAATAATAATAATACATTTTATTTATAGAGCGCTTGTAAAGATACTCAAAGATGCTTTATGTAGAATTTAAAAGTTTTCAACTTATATTAAAACACTTACATACAATCAAAAAACGTTTTTAAAACTTATAGTTAGGCAACACAAGTTGAAAGGGACCAGGTAAACACACACACATGTGGGTAGAATAACAGTGGTTAGAGGCCATAAGCAGAGATGGGTTTTGAGCCCTCGACTCACTGCCACCAAAGGACTGACAAACAAACACTGTTACAAATGACACTACAAACTGGACCCTTCACCTTCAAGCAATATACATTAAAACACTGTCCACACAAACACCACAAACTGGACTCCCACTTTCAAACAACATTCACCAAAAGACTCAATAATAACAACAAACTTTCACAAATGCACTACAAACTGGACCTTGACCATTTTTCATATGTTTGCACACCTCTGAACACATCTACCTCATGTTATATTTGCACATCTTTGTCTTGTCTGTAATACACTGACCATCACTTGTACCTGGTATTCAAATACCACCTGCACAATATCTCAGTTTACTGTAACTGCATATAATCACTTTGTATTGTCTTTGTTTATTGTATATAAATGTAGCTAGTATTACTACCTTTTTACCGTTATTTAATAATAAGGATAATCTTTACTTTAACTTAATCAGTTATTATTTAGTTGTAATTTCTAGTTTTATTTCTCGTAGATATATTTTGATATTCTTATAAATCCACCATGGGGGGGGGGGGGGGGGGTCTTGGGGTGAAAAAGCCTTTCGATACACTGTATATTGTGTATATTGTTGTAAGGACAATAAAGATCTTGAATATTGAATCTTGGTCGGTCATCACAAAACAGCGCCTATGAAGTCAAACCAGCGGAAGGATTTTCCGTGAGACCTCTTACTGAAAACCTAACCCGGCTAATTTGTTAGTGATGTCCTGGTACATCTTCAAACTACATATAGTGTTAACAATCAACCTGCATCATAAAAAAGTCCCACTTAAATTAATCTTTAGCCCAAACAGACAGTAGTGCTTGTACTTTGTCGCTATATGATTAAAACTGAATTGAATTGAATTCATTGTCCCAGACAAAATGCGCAATAAGTCGTTTCCTAAACCATGGTGACTATTGACTTTCTGTCTGCAAAGTTAAGATGAATTAATAAATTCACAAGGTGAGGGTATGCTGGCATACTGAACAGAGGGTAAGAACTGATATAAATACAGGCGTGACTAAACCAGAAACCAATAGGGACATAAACAATGATGATGTGAGTCAGTGCAGGTGCTCACAGAGAACTACTGTATATACAGGTGCGATAGAACGGGCGACACAGTCCAAGGGGTTGAAGCGACCCCAGGTGGTCGCAGGCGGGAATCGAAGAGTTCATGCGGTCTGTGAACCTTTGGCGACCCCTGGTGGTCGCAGGCGGGTACTGTTCCTGGTTTCCGGTAGTCACCGGCTGAGACCGTGACAACAAGAAAGCAGTAAAAAGTATCAAGATTTATTTTGTTTGTAAAAAAAAAAAGTAGACATTTTGTGAGCTGGTCAGGAACGGTTCGATTCCAGATTTCTCCTCAGTATCTATTCAATTTTTCAAAAACCAAGTGCTTTTTACAACCAAGTCCCAAAGCAGCTTTACAGAGTCCAGGTAAGAGCCCCTAGTGAGTAAACCAAAGGTGAGGAAAAACTCCCTAAGCTCGAGCAAGAACCCTCAGGAGGAACCAAGACTCAAAGGGAACCCGTCCTCCTCAGGACGACTAGCTGTTTGGATTTGTGAAATTACATTAGCAGATCCTGATTTATTTTAATTAAAGGACTGATTCGAGTGGAACCACATTTCTGATTGTAAGTACAAGTATTACTGGGCTTCCAAAAAGAACACACGGATATACATAACATAAAATCACTATTTACTATACAGTGTTACTTGAATCCTTTTTAGTTTCATTAAATAAATATAGTAATATCAACACTCACAAAAACACTCACTGCTCATCTAAACAGTATCTGTATCATCTATACAGTTAATCTCTGCTGTGGTTTTGTCTTTATATGTCCCCTGTGAGGACTGTCTCCTCTGTATCTCTGATAGAAGGACGGTGTTGACCCAACTGGAAGTGTCTGGGAATGGAGATACTTAGTCTTTGTTTTGACTAATAACTAACAACAACGATGTTATGCGCACACACTGCTTACTGCTGGATAAATTGGCAAAAACACGCTTAAGATTCAGAACAACTCCTCTGTAAGGAGTTAGTGCCATTTGATTTAGTGTTGGAAAATAAAGAGTAAAGATGGAGGTCTGCGAGTGCATCTGTTTACTGTGCCTGGAGAAGGAGAGGAAATGTGACAACCGTGTGCCGTGGAGCTTCATGTTTCCGGCTAAAAATCCCACTTCCTAGTGTTCGATTAAGCGAAGGAGTCACTCCCAAGTGCCCAACGCTGATCCCCTTCCTTTATCAGAGCCCAGCCAGAGAGAAGGGCTGTTCGACTGAGCTGTTTTCATTTAAGTGATTCCTATATTGGATTAAAGCTCTTTGTGTGTCCCTCACTCCTGAATCTGCGTCCTTCTTCACTGCTCCAGACATGACAGATGAACGCAACAACATGGACTCAGCAAGAGAACCCCTACCAGTTGAAGAGAACTCCTGCTGCTTCAGGGCAAGGCGGGACATCAGAGCCAGCTGGATCAGCTCACATGGGTGGTTGGAATTTCATACTAGCCTGTGACTTTTTGCTGAATTTCCAGAAATGTCTTCTATCCAAAAAGTATCTACACTGATCCAACCGCTTGAAAGGCGAGCTCAAGGGCAACAGGCCTGCCATCTGTGGCTACTCTGCCTTCTACCTGGACCAGGGACAGCTCTCGCCTTCTCCAGTTATAACAAGGATCTACCTTTGCTGCCGAGTACTCAATCAAGGCTTGTATTCTAGCTGCTGAGAGCTCCCCTGTCATGACATGGGTCTCAACCTGGACCACCTCATCTCCCTAACCATCACACTGTATAAGCATCTACTTGCCACACCAAGGCACTCCACTCCATGTCGCACAATTCCTACTAAGCACCGTATCTGGGTAGAAATGGTTCCAGCTACAGCTGCCCCGGTTCATCGCGTGAAGAGCCAGCCTCTGAACCTATGCAGCTGTGGCACTATAATGTATACGCTTTGCATAGTCTAGTGCACTAATATCGGTGTGGTTACATATATACATGCCGCATATAAACATTATAACGCAGCGATTAAATTAAATGCCCGAAGACACGTTACCTGAATGTTAAGGACTTGGCTTTCCACGTTATGCACAAAGAAGGTGAAGCACTCCTCGTAAACAGGGTCGCTGGAGTTGTACACAGCCTTCAAAGAAACATAAAACATATGCCATGATTTTTATTGGCTCTGTGTAGAATTCTTTATACCCAGAGAGCGTTATGTAGACACAGAATATGCTACATTGTCAAGCAGAGCTTTACTGTCACCCCAGCCATATACATATAGCACACACTGAGATGAAATACTGTCCTCCTGGACCATAGGTGCAGCATAGAACACAACAGAACAGCAGCACACTCAGACAGATTAACAGTGAGGGTAAACAAATCAAATACATTTCTATGAATTTCTATGAATCTATAAATGTACCCGACTCCATCCAGCAGATGCCACTGAAGTTCTGTACCACCCATAACTGGAAAATGGAAATGTCAATGCAAATGTGCTAATTACCTTGCTCTTCTGGCTCTGCTGATCTATGGAAAACTTCACATAAGAACTGATGTTGTTCTGTCTTCTTGTGAGCTGTAATGGAGAACAATACGCCAGTTATTAAAAATATAGCTTTGTTCGAGAAAAACTTAACACTCTTTTTTTCATTCATTACTGGCTAGATTTGATACACAGCTTTTTGGATAATGAGATTAAGGAGATCTGCAGAATGGAACCAGGCCAACAGGTTTGCAAACTGAAACCTGCTTCAAGACAAAAGGTTTGACACGGTTCGAAGAAAAGATGGTATTACTCTTGAGTACAGAATGCACATCTGCCTCCTTTTCCTGATATGCATCTACATTCCAGGCCCATATTAACCAACTGTCACAAACAAGTTCAAGTAAGTTCTACGGTCATTACTACAATATGCACACAGTAAACAGTAAAAATGATTGTGCCTGCAGGACAATGGTGCAACACAACTGCAGAACATAAGACTATAAGTGCAGAAAGGACAAGAGAAACAATACAACTAGACAAGACAGCGTTCAGTGCAGTTGACAACAGCTACAGTGAGGATAAATACAGTATTGACAGGTAAAAACTGTATTCTAGCCGCAGAGATGCAGAGGTTACATGTGCAAAAAATGCAGAACAGCAATACAGAATTGTAGCAGCAATACAGAACAGCAATAGATGACAGAGAATGTGCAGTATAAAAAATAGAAGAGTATTTGAACAGGTAAATAAGGGCCGAGTTGTTCAGTACGGAGAGGGAGGGGGGTGTTGGTGGCGTGTGTTGCGTGTCATTTCCGGGTTGAGGAGTCTGATGGTCTGAGGGAAGAAACTGTTCCCCATTCCGGCAGTGGAGTCCCATATGCTACAGAAACATTTTCCAGATGGCGGGAGGGAAAAGAAAGTATGTTAGGGTGAGTGGGGTCATCCAAAATGCCTGTGGCTTTGTGGATGCAGTGTGTACTGTAAAGCAGTGGTCCCCATCCTTTATTTTGTCACTGATCGGTTTAATATCAGAAACTATTTTCGCTGCCCGGCCTTTAAGGAGTGGCAAATAAATATACAGTCCGGGGGTTGGTGACCACTGCTGTAAATGACTGTGACAGAGGGGAGAGAGATCTTCTCAATGTAAATCTTCTCAGTCCCCGGCGGCTCGTGGATTTTCGAGGTTTCAATGGGCTCTAATGGTAAGTAAGTCCCACCCGTGAACCAAGTGACTGCCTACTGTGAGGGTAGTTTACTTTAAAATGACTGACATAACATTATGGCCAATCACCGCCTTTGTTTTCACTTCGTTCTATTTTATGTACTGAGCACTGAGTGTGAGACTAAAGCTTCATACATAACAAAACGTGTAACATATTATTCACTGGTATTCATTAATAATATCTTTTTATTTTATATTTTATTATTTGTCTACGAGTGACCGTTACATGACCATTTTTCAACTATTGAGTTGAGTGTTATTGCACCTTCAAGGCCGATATATATAAATGATCTCTTTTCTGATTGGCTGCTCTGTATGCTACTTATTTAAAATACAACATGGGGCTGAAACACTCCTTCAAACTTCAGCATGAATGGGCAAGGCTACACTGCTGTTGGCTGAATAATATGAAGATATGTTGGTTTTGTGACATTATGGTTTGAAAATTGGCTGTTTTTGTAGCTTACACTATGTGGATGGGGGATTGAAACACTATTGTTAAGCCTTTTTCATTTCAGAAAAGTGAGATGCGCTTATTAATACATTGACAGTAATCACAAAGCAATTGTGTAGCAGAATAACATGTAGCAGAATAATCTCAGACATGTTGTCTATATCGTACGGCTCCAGGGTTTACACCCATTAAAGCAAGGCGGCATAACACTGACAACAACGGCCCCACCTGCCGCTCGACTGACAGGAAATTCAAGGCTTACAGGGCTTGTTCAGCCTTCTGACTCAGTGCTGAAGGCGTATCATGTGGCTTTTAAAAATGCTTAAAAATGGGCGCTGTTCAGTGGAAAATTCCCAGAGCAACAGAGAGTTCAAACAGTATACCACAGGACAAACCATCAGCTCCAGGTGGACTTGGAAAACTATATAACATACAAAACACCAGCGTGAATGCCTGGTGTGGTATTGCTTTTGGTATGTCTGGAAACTGACCTCTTTCTCCTACACAAAACTGAGCTCAGTTTCACATCAGTATAGGATATTTGACCAGAATCTCTCACTTGGTAAACTCAGCTCCTGATAAAGAGCCTTACTCTAGTCTCAGACTGATCCTAGTTTAAGATTTTAGAATGCTCTTTCTCTTCTCTCACTGCTCTGATCTTTATTTGTCTCAGAAGATCAACTTGGTTTTCGTATAAATGAGCCTCTTCGACATCTAAAATTTGTCTTAATGGTCAAATTCTGTACGTGTTTTTGAATTCATCAAAAGGAAATGAATTCCTTAAAAAAAGGCAGGGACTGCAAACAGTAGACCGACATTGACTTACCTTTGAATCTTTGGGGAGTTTCCCGGGCTTCTCAGACTGGCTAAATTCACTTTGGTCTTTCTGAAGGAGACATCACACTTTGTACATGTTTAATTGAATTATGCAGTAACAGATAATGCTACCAAGCTTCCGCTGAATCATATGATGCTGCATCTTTTCAAACGTTAAGTCTGTGGACAGCTCAACACGCTTGGAGGAAAACACTAACCACTACGTCACACTAAAAGATACCCACATAGACAAGCAAGCACAAGGTATAGGTATACAGGTGGCTCACACTTAGACATACAAAGGCCAAAAGCAGTAATAAATAAAACAACAGCAATAACAACAACAAATTTAGGAGCTTCAACCTTAGTTATTACCATTTCACAGCACATTCTGCTTCATTAAACACACCAATTTTAATTCATTGTATAATTAGCAATGGTTTTATGGGATTAACTTGCTTGTTACAAAACCAATGGGCAAAAATCAATCTTAAAAACAATGATTCAATATCATACAAGTGAGAAAAGATTATGACAATTTAATTGCATACTCACAGGCAGTTTGGAAGCACTGTCCAGGTATACAGCAAGCATAGCACAAGACCTGCCATCAGTGGCCTGCATTATCAATAATATCAAATGAACACACTTTATGATGTTTCATTAAATCCATTCAGCAAAAACACTGGAGCTCAATACCTGCACAGATTATGACCGGACTATTTTGTGGTAAAAAATCTGACTGTACTCTTTTAACTGCACTTCTGATATAAAAGCTATGAATCTGTGAGCCATAATTAATATCCGTAATATCCGAGCAGGCCTTTTCCAGTAGTACATGACCTTACCAACCTCTTTCAGAAACTCCCTATCAGTCTGCAGAGACAACCACTGCAGTTTCAAATGAACTCTGCCACTCTGAATGCCCTCTAGAATGAACCACTGCAAAAAAACAAGCACAATCGGGGTTTATTCAACATGCAGAACCAGATCAAACAAACTGATGCCACACTGCGGAGCATGGTTGTTGCAGACACTGGAGCCGAGCAGGGGCATTTCTGTTCACCTCCTACATTTGTCTGTGCCTGACTTTAATCAAAGATAGAATTTAAATCAATGTTTTGGCCATAAACCATACCTGGTGTCTATCAATACATATGACCAGTGTCTAGAATTTTCTTCTTTGTTTTGCATTGTATCACTATTAAAAACAGTTGGAGAAAATTCTGGAAGTAATTTAGTCTTCAGCATGTCTAGCAGGGACTAAGTATGTTAGTAAGACATGTTTTATTTACCCACACACAAAGAAATTGTTCATTCGTCCATACTGCGTCCAAATGTTTTTCACAATACAAATGAACCTGTACGCGAGCAGAACCTGAGCTGCTAGATGGCAAGTCTGAAAGAGGTCCGCAGCCGAACTGACTGCATCACTGCTTTCTGATTGGTCAAAACGTTGTCATCAAAACATGGAAAGGGGCTTTTAAAAAATCAAGTGAAAACAAGCAGTAATACCTTTCTCATTACTTTTAAAAATGACAACATTGACAGTTTAACAGATGCAATTTAATCCAGGCGTCATGTAGGCTTTCAATGAAACATACCTTATCGATTTCTTTCTCCTTCTTCACTTCTCCAAAATCCAGATTAAACCTGCAATATGTAACCCACCATCACTTCACAAATGTAGCCTGTAATAAACAAGTAGTTGTAACAAATGCTATGCTGTGATATAGTTTACTTTTACTTTATCAAAACAGGGGAGAAATTGTTCTGTCACCTGCCCAGGAAGTCATCTTTATCTGTGTCCTCGTCATAAAGCTCCACTTCAAGTTCTTGTCCGGGAGCCTCATGAATCACAAACTGTATAGAGAACGTTTTGAAGTAACCACTTTATCCTGCTTTATTTTTTTCAGTGTGTGATATTCGTCTTTCTGCTACTAAAGTTAACATCAGGAAAAAAAAACTAGCTGAGTGTGTGCTGGTGAGGAAAACACAGGTTCGGTTCCAGATTTCTCCTCACAACTTTTGTGAAACTCCATCAGCAGCTCCTGATTTAATTTACTGAAGAACTGATCGAGTTAAACCAGGTTTCTGATGGAAACTACAGAAATACTGGATTTCCACAAAGAACACGCTATTTACTGTGTAATGCTTTTGGTATTTACTCTATTTAGGTTTATTTGGTATATTTAGTCATATTCATGTGAAAAAAAGAACACAGACTGATCACATGAACATTTTTAGATATGGTTTTTGTAGGTGCCCAAGTCTTTTGCACAGTACTATACATATATAAAAGATGTGGTTATTAATATTTATACTAGCTGGCCCATATCGTTTGAATACTCAAGTATTCATATAATATTTGATATTTGGGAACTTTATCATTTTTCAAGTCACAAAAATTCATCTCATCAATAAAGGAATGTAGAATAGTTAGTTCATTTTAGGCATTCCCAAAAATGCCAGTGAAGCTAAATGAGAGCAGAGGTGTCTGAGAATCACAGGAGTGGTAGCACTTTGAATTTAGCCACAGCAAAATTAACACTAATGGGCTGAAAGCATGACAAGTTTGATCAATTTAATTTTTTTCCTCAAAGAAAAGCATTAATCACAAATAACATTAATACAGCAAATAGTGATTTAATGTATGTCACTGTTTTTCCACTGCACTGGTTCCCGTGCCGGTTCCCAATTTTGGAACCAGTGCTGAGCTTTTCCACAGAAAAAAATTGGTGCCAGTTCCTAAAACAAGCACCGAACCGGCGCCTAAACTCTACTCGTCTCGTAGCAAGAACACGTGACGTCACGAGCGGTGGGTGGAGTCTTGCACGTAATCGCTGTTTATGTCGATCTCTATCAACGCTAATAACCCGCTGAATAAGCTGCACTTGGACATTGAAATAAATCCTCAAAGTTTGGAGAATAACCAGCAAGCAGGAACTGAGTTTGTTTCTGTTTAGTGGGCGAGGCCCGTCACGTAGTCTCATGAGCTCCTATTTAGTGTAAATGCGGGCCGGTTCTCGGCTGGTTCCCAGTTCAGCGGCTCCTGGCACCAGCACCAGTGTAGTGGAAAATAGGTATGTGTTCATTCGACCATTTCCAGATCCCTCCTCATGGAAGCCCAGTTTTACTTGTGGTCACTTTTAAATACCTGGTGTGACTCAATGAACACTTTATTCAACTAAATCAGGAGCGCTGCTAATTGAATTTCACAAATTAATGGAATGAATGGAGGCCTTGAAGAAAATCAAATCTGTTCACAAGACTTGCACAGGAGTGTCTGTAGGTACTACAGTCTTTGATGAGGGTGACACTAAAAAGGGAAACTAAAACATGTTTGTTGGGAGTCTATGGTGATTTCAGGCAGTAAATGGATAAAATAAATTAAATTAAGTAATAAAAATGAGCTGAAATAAAATATTGATGGTGTTACATAAAATTCCAATTCAGTACACTCTATATTTAAAAAGCTGTACTTGAATTAGAGACTTAAATTGTGTCTTCTATAGCAACATATGGAGCAAAAGCTGCCTGTTCATACATGTTTGCCCCTTACGGTAACTGCAGAAAAGAAACTAATAAAATCATGTTATGTTAAATATTCTTTTGTTATAGGTTACTAATATTAACTCAACCCAGATAGTTCACAAGTGAAATCTAATAAGTTCTTTTTGCACATCTATTGCATATTAAAGGTCATTTGCAATAAAGCTATAGTAATGTAGCAATCACTATGAAGTCATTTCAATTCATAAGAACACCTGTAATAAATATGTACTATAAGCATTCCATTGTTTAAAAGAAAAGCATGATCTCTCACCTCATACACTTCATTCCAGCGAGGGTTCAGGGTCTCCTTGATGGTCTTTGTTTGAAAGCGTTTGTTGCCCACTGTCAGAACTGCATATGGGTCAGACTTGCCCTTCATTAGGCCCATCATCACTGTGTCCATAGGAACCAGATCCTGGGCTTCCAGCATATGAACACGCACTATACCCTGGTATAGTGCCCAAGGGAGGCAAAATGGTCCAGAATAAGATACTTCTTACCTATGAAGAGCCTTTAAGTGCAAGCATTTTGTTGCTTTCTGAATAAAGTGCTGTGGACCTATACTTTGAGAATACTTTGTGCTTTGAGAATTTACTGTGTGGTTAAAAAAACACTTATTTTTAAATAAGCGCAGAAGATTTTAGATACAGATTATGTGATATTTCACACATAATGTAAGAGTAAAAAAACACCATTTTCCTTGGGTTTTGACAGAATGGTTTGGACTTTTGTGCAAATTAATTGTCAGAATGTACTCACCCTTGGCAGAGGAAACCTCATCTGATCCACCTTGACTTGGTCTATCATTGGAAAACAAAGACGGTTCGGCAGGACCATGATAGATGCAATGACGTCCAAGATGGCAGATTCTGAAAAGTTGCTGTGGGAACATTTGTGAAGGGTTGCATTGGGTAAAATCAGACTAGTGCCTTGCTTTGTCAATGTACAGCTTTCATTCTTTTCAGGAGATTTTCAGTTTTTCTGCACATGAAATGGCAGTTGAGGTGTGTGAGGGTTGCTGCTTTTGAGAATTCAAAGGGGAACATAATGTTAATGAGAACTTCGAACAATTTCCTCCGGGATAAATAAAGTTTTCTGATTCTGATTCTGATTCTGAAAACAGCTTTGTTGGTAGCACACAACTGTTACTTGTTCGTTTTAAAACTGAAGGGATGGAAGAGTCAAAGTGTTTGTTTTGTATAAACATTTCAATACGGAATTTCATTTTTAAGCACAAAGCAGGCATGAGGGCCAAAGCTAAAGAACAAGAAAGGAATCTGAACGAATACGAGTAGCTCTTGCTCGATTACATGAATACCCCTGCTTTGATAAAACCCTAATTACTAAATAATTAATCAAGTAATAATTAGTTATTAATTAAGCAATCAATGAATACAGTGGTGAATTAACCCTAAGCCAATTCCTACAACTTGCACTACTTACTGAATGAGTCAACGTGTTTGCGCTTAAAAATGAAATACAAATAGATCGTATATTATACTCAAGTGTGTCACAATGGGGCTGTGCCCGTCCAGAAAGGAAGCGCAGTCGCTGACTTCCGTTTTGAAATTTTTATACAAAACAAAGGAGGCATGAGGGCCAAAGCTAAAGAACAAGAAAGGAATCCGAACGAGCACAACTAAACGTGAGGGTGGACAAAGCTAAACTAAAACAGAAACCAAAGACCAATGATAATACAAACATAGTTATTCCTTAATCCCTGGCCAGCCGACCAGAGATTAGACCACTATCAAAGTCAACATATTTCTTGTACAATGGCGGCGTCTAGTGGCCATGGACTGGGGATGACACAGCGTTGCAGGATCAGATAAAATCCTAATGGTAACACACCCCCAAGTCGGGACTACAAAGGGAGAGGCCTGATTATCACACCTTCTCACCTGGACTCCAGGGGGCATATTACAGAAACTTTCTATCTTACTCCTGTTTTACACTGGATGCATGTCCGCTGCGCTGCGACTGCGCTGCATTTCCATTCCGTTCGAGGCCATGCGCCAATTCGCACCGGACGTGTTTGTGGTCCGTATCTGATCCGGCGCGCCGCTGGTTTGCGAGATCACATGATCACGGGAGAATTGTAAGATCGCACGAGATAACGCGATAACAACCGTGGGTAAACCAACGGCGTTTGTTTTGCTGATTTGTTTTGCTAATTTCTGCGCACTACAAAAAGTATTAGTAGGCTTCCTAGTTAATTTTGACCTTGTTGTTTCTCACCTTTCATTGTGTTTAAATGTGTTTAGAATTGTGTTGCATTGCTGTGTTTAATGTTGTGTTTGTCATACTTTATTGTGTTGTAATAAAGAAAACAATGAATGCATTTAAAGTCCTTTTTTGAATGACATTGATTCATTTTGTGGTGTTTTTTTCTGGTCAACAATATGTGGGTCATATGTATGATTTTATAATTATATAGTACAATTCCACGTTGTGAAGGGGTCGTCTGGAGTCGGCGCATGCGCTCTGTTACGTTCTTGATCCGTATCCGTCAAAATTAGACTTGATGCGCATCTTGACGGACTGCCGGAGATGTGACGGAACAGAGA
>JBBPDC010174480.1:0-16638 GCA_037974485.1 Hemigrammopetersius urotaenia | reverse complement strand
AAATGCAGAGGAAGAATTTCGTGCTGTTCACACTGTGTGCTGTGGTGTGTTCACGTATGACAAATGGTCACTTTCAGAAGAGGACCTTCAACCGTCCCAACTGGGAGTAGAACAGAACTGAAAGCGAACTGAATTGACCTTCTGGCTGTGAGGCAACAGTGCTGACCACCGTATCACAGCGCCGGCTTAATTAAAATAATACAGGTATGAATTCTTTGTCATATACAAACAGCATTTGCATACTTCCAAAGAAAAGTTTATGCTTGGTACTAAAACATGTTTGAAGATGATGTTTTTATGGAAATTCAAGATGTGTTCTGCTTTAACCACTAAAACATCTGCTACATTTGACCTCATGTTAGTCAGCAACCTGTAGCCTGAAGTTAGTCTGAGAATAAGACATTTTACATCAAAAAAATTTACTCTTGCAATGTACGTGATACATTTTTTAATTTGTTTTTTTTCTGTAAGGCAGTACAGGGTTAGTCTGAGTGTGGAACTTTTAGATCTTAAGTGAAGTGCTTCCATTCAAAACATTATTTTAAAATTTACTTGACATCTTTACATTAAAAAAAACTACAGTATGAGAAAGTCGAGGCAACAGTTTGAATGATAAAAGTGGTATTTTGTAAATATTTTATCCACTGGTCACATTTGATTCTAAAATTATGTCACACAGGGCTCTAAACTGTAACAAGTCTGTGTCAACTTAATAAATAGCTGGAAGGGGTTTGAGTGCATACAGTTTAGTTATTTTTAGGATGTATTTCTGAAATAAGACTTGGATGACTTGACTGAAGTGTGTAAAACTGAGCAAAAGTCCAACATACAAACGCAGTGTGTCTGTGACAACTTGAGTTTTTCTTAACTTCTAAAAAGGGTTTTTAAGCTCAGTTTAAGCTGTACAATTTATATAACTGAGATTCAGCACTGATCAGCTGGCTAAAGTCTGATATAACTGCTGAATTAACTCAAAACTCTGATTGTCTAATTTTAAGTTGACACTTTATTGTGTAACACCATTAATGACAACAGAAATAATTATCACGTATAGCTCTGAGATACTTCTCCACACACACACCATTAACAACACACTGTAGCTCTGCTCCTGGCACAAAGCATAGATGTCTTTACAACACACAAGGGGAAAAGCATCATACAGAAAAGTGTATTCTCTTGCAGCTTGTAAAAATGAATTGGATTCAGATCGTAATGTAATTACTAACTGAGAAAAACATGCATCTAAAAACTGCACCACAAAAACAAAATATACTATACATGCGCTAGCGTTGCTTTATAATTTCACATAGGTGCTCTGATCAGCTACAACATTAAAATCTCGAACAGATGGAATGAATAACATTATCCTGCTACAGAGGCACCTGTCAAAGGGTGGAACATATCAAGCAACAACTGGACAGTCAGTTCTTAAAGTTGATGTGCTGGACAGAGGACGAATCTGAGTGACAAGGGACAATTTTTAATGACTAGATGACTGACTGATGACTCAGGTGCGCCGTGGTTAGTACCCATCAAAAGTGTTCCAAAAAAAGGAAAGTAAATTAACTGGCAAGAGGCCAAGACTTGCTGATGCATGTGGGGGCAAAGGCTAGCACAAATTGCTAAAAAGCATACATTTCTGAAACGGTTAATACTGGCAATGATAGAAATCTGTCAGAAAACTCAGTGTATCGCAGCCTGCTGCATATGGGATTATGTAATGGCAGATCAGTCAAAGTGCCCATACTGACCCTTGTCCACCACCAAAAGTACCTACAATGGGCATGCGAGCATCAAAACTGGAACACGGAAAAATGGGAGAAGGTGGTCTGTTCTGATGAATCTCATTTTCTCTTATATTTCAGGTGGGAGTCCAGGTACATGTACATCGCTTCCTTGAGGAAGAAGTGGTACCAGTATCACAGAAATAGTATCAGAGAACTACAGTGGGAAGATGGGAATGTTCCTCTGGTAAACCTTGGACAAATATCACCTAAATATTGTTGCAGACCAAGTACACCCCTTCATGACAGTGGTATTCCTTAAGTGGCTGTGACCTCTGGCAGCAGGATAATGTGCCCTGCTGCACTACAGAAAAAAATTAGGAATAATTTGAGATAGAGTCCAAGATATTGACCTAGCTTCCAAACTTCACAGATCTCAGTCTGTAAGATGTGCTGTAAGATGTGCTAGTCTGATCCATTGTTTTAATAGTGCCACCTCATAACTTTCAATACTTACAGGATCTGTTGCATCTTTTTTATCCCCAGATGTTTAATGGGGATGGTACACTTAAGGCCCTCAACTCCCCTCGACCGGGACAGTGTCTGTATTTAACTAAGCTTCACAAGTCAGCTTTAAAGCCGTCACATTTCCTAACAGCCAGCACGTACAACAAGGACATTAATATGCAAATGTGCCATTTAGCCCCTCTGGTTCTCAAGCACAAACTGTACTGCTGAATAAAATGTGTGGCCAGGTTGCAAATGACTCTCTTGAGTGCTGTACTAATTGAGGTGCTGTTTAACTAAGAAGACATAAACACAGTCGAGAACTCCATCTCAGCTCAGAATTAGACCAAAGCCCGGTGCAAAAAGGAAACCGGCTCTTCTCTGACTGCACAGTATTGATTTTGGTGCGGCTGGTGGGTGTGGGGGGTTGAACTTTTTGGAGATTGCGTTAGAGAGATGCACAGTCATCCTTCAGTGTTTACAACGCCGATTGTTCATGCAGGAGTTGGCTTTGATCACAGTCTATTACAGGCTTATTTCAAAGACATGCATTAAAACTTTGGCCGCCTTACATTAAATTTAAACACTTTTTACATTCACATACTTGCAGATATCAAAAGAGTGAAAATAGGCCACATTTCACTTGTATGAAGCAGCCGATTGTGTTTGAGTCCGCGTCTCCATTCAACAATACCTTTCAAGCAGAGTCCATAATGGCTTCAAAACATCTTCAAAGGAAAACACAATTGTCCAACACTTTCTCTGCACTGGGTTTTCTCTTATGTTTTCCTGATATACTAGATGCAAATAGAGGGTATCACAGAGTGAAATAAACAGGACCAAAACCATAAATCTTCTCTCTTCTACTGTGACACAAATAAATGTAAACTGGACCAGACCTGTTTAGAGTATTCTTATTATTACAAAAACTGTTTAGCACTCAGACCCTCTGCTTCTCCACGTGTCTCTTCTCTTTTCATTCTTTTCTTTAGCTCCCCCATTTCCTGAATCACTCTTTCAGGTACCTCACATTGTAGGACTTGTTTTAGTCATAAAAATCAAACCCGTTTGAAAATATCAGGAGGTCTAGAGTGATCTGAGGTCTCCTGATATTTCTAAATGGGTCTGATTGACAGAGGAGCTAAAGCTTGGTTCGTTTCCGTTCACACTATCAGATCACCCGCGCCATCTGTCTCTTCTGATCAAGCTCTCAACCTGGAAACACCTCTTTAAATTGTGAAAGGTGGTCGGAATGGGCAGCTCAGGGATAAAACCGGGCTAAAATCAAGTCGTTTAGGCACAGACTGAAAGAATTTGGTGGTTGTTTTCAAACTATCAATGACTTTAATCAGTGGCCCACAAGTCCTTCAAACTCATGTATATATCATGTATATCAGTTTTACGTGGATCAGGAGTTGCGGATTCAGTCACACACAAATGTTTTTAGAACCGAATTGCGGAAAGCCCCACAATAACGAGGAAATTGCCAATATCCTCTGCCTTTTTTGTGGCAATAAATATATCTTTCATGGCTGTTTTCACACAAGGGGACCCGTTCACCTCGCTATGGTGTCCCAATACTTTTGTCCTGTGACTTTCATGGTTACATATCTCAGCAGGGAAAGCACTCAGACACTTCAAACTCCACAGTTCGGTAGATCTCCATGAGCCCTCATTTGTATTTTTAGCCAGAGTAGATCAGGTTTTATTCTCCAAAAACCGCTCACTCTGCCATGGTGTCCCAATACTTTAAAGTTGCATATCTCAGTGAGGAATTTAAATTTGAATATGGGTTTACCTTTACATTTTCTTTAAGGGTAATGCATTAAAATCAGTTTAAAATGACATTAAAGTGTTCTGGGAGTATTTTTGGGGAATATGTAGGGTTTACACTAGTCTCAGCCTCAGACGTCACGCCCACAGAACGTTGGCTAAACGTCTGATGCTTATGGTACACTTAACTGGAAACACTTCAGGAATCTCGAAGTCGTCATCTGATTGGTTGAATTTTATCGGATTTCCGGGAGACACAAGTTTTTTTACTATACATGGGTACTCTTAGAACGTAACCCCCGGGAAAAGCGGTGGATTTCTGTGTATCCTTTTTTAAAATCACAGTGAATGTGAAATTTTTTTGCATTTTCCTTTCTTACTGTAATGAATTTCTGAGTGAAACAGGTGGTCTGGGTGTGACAGGTATTGGTGGTGGAACATGATATTTCTGGTTATTATTTTTGTGATTGCTATGTTTTCCCCACCTGATGCCATCAAAAGTCAGAAAACATTTTAGAGCTGGGTAAAGGTCACTTCACTTGCACAAAGATTTTCATTTATATTTACAGCTTTTGGAAGATGCTCTTTATCTGAAGTGGTATTCTGGGCTATGTATGCTATGATTCATCAAGAGATATATGACAAATCGTGCCTACCGTTACTAGCAACAGATAAGGTAATAGCTTTGGATTGAGGTTAAACGTTTGCCAAGACAAATACCACTTTTTGATATAAGTTTGTTCTTGTAGGGGCATCATTCTGACATTACATGTCAAGCAAAAAAACAAAAGATTACTCATTTTGTGTGTTAGTTAAATGGGCCTGTCTTTTTAAAGTGGACATTTGCTAGCCATGTTGAACAATAAAAGATATTTTCAAGCCATAAAAGTCTCAGCAATTCAAAATCATCTTTTTGCAAAATTAATGAAAATTTTAAGTAGTATTTTATTACAGCTTATGCAACCAATTTTTGATTGGTTGATAACTAATAATAAATCATCATCATCATCTTCTCAAAGGTACAAGACTGCTCAGCAATGACTTCTAGATATTAAGGCTTAGACTGTAGACCTGCCTAGGCCTAGAGTTAGACAAATAAGCCAACTCTCAAAAGTGTGCAATGCCCTAAATAATGTGGAAATAAAGTGACAATACAGAGCCTGATTCTCATATGGCAGCACGCTACCTGATAGCTATCGCCGGGATGGCCTACATTTAATTTCCTAACAGGATATTGGCTCAACTCCTGTTGATAAATGCACAGTGACAAAAAGAGCGCACAACAAAATAAGGAGACAATGGAAATAAACAAGGAACAAGAAGTGCGAGAACTCTGGAAGTGAAGGGAAATCAAGAACCATTTTAATAGCAGGCTTAATGAAATGCGCTTCTGTATTGGAGCACTCCATGTTACCCCAGTCTGGCACTAACATAAAACCACGTCTTTGCGGTAAAGATGCCACCGCGCTAGCATAGCACTTTTTCAGGGAGAGCGCTACAGTTTTAATTAGAGCTCATTTTCCCAGAATCTAATTAGAAGCATGAGAGTGGGGGGAAGTGGAGGTTGAGGGGCATTAAACACAAATGAAAACTGCTTTCTGTGTCGCCTGAATTAAATCTACAAAAAAAAAAAAACCCAATAACTAATAACACCATCCCCCTCCAAGGTTGGTGAAGGGAAGGGAAACAAAAAAACAACAACAAATCAGCAGAGAGATGCAGGCTCTCAGCATGCTCTTCAGCTAAATGAAGGAGAGGTGAAAAGAGGACAAGAAAAAGAGGAGAATGTGCACCAGGTGGGTCTAATTAGTCAACTCACTCTAACAGCAAAACAAGCCATTAACACTGAATGAAGGAAGTTAAACTCAGTTCTGTTAAAAGTTTGTGAAAATTTAAACCACTAAATTTAGATCCAAAGACAGGCACAGATCCAATCAGTAATATAACTGTGTGAATAGCAGTGCATTGCTCAGGTGAGCTTGGTTTTGTCAGAGACACAGCACTAGGCCACCAGCTACGATCAGAAGGTTGTTGGGTTCGAATCCCAAGACTGCTTGTGGCACCTCTGAAGTGTCCTTGAGCAAGGTACCTTCCCCGCACACTGGTCCCCAGGCGCTGACTGACCACTGCTTCAATTAGTGAATGGGTTAAATGCAGAGAAGAATTTCATGCTGTTCACACTGTGTGCTATGTTGTGGTGTGTTCACATATGTTAAATTGATAATATACACTTTAACTTGAAACTCTGAGAATTCTAAATTTATAACAGAATTTTTTTTTTTCAGAAAACTGAATATTACCCAGTGTTGGTTGTATTATATGTTTGGGCCAATCCTAACCATCAGGTAGAACTGGACGTGACTGAATTGGGTAGATAATGAAAAAAAGAATACTTGTTATAATAATTCTGAAACTGTTCTAGTCCCACAGGTGTTTAATGACCACACATACATATGGCAACAGAAGTGACTTGGAAGGGACTACCATCCAACCTGAAAAAAATATAGGGCAAATCACAACAACTATAAAATTGTATTTCTCAATATGTGCTAACAGAACGATTTTGTCACTCTGGCTTTTGGATCCAGTGATGCCAGCAAAACTATCTGAAAAAATTCAGGATCATTTTGACCCATCAAGTCAGGGTGCAAAATATTAAGGGGCCCAGGAGGTCCAAGACCCCACCTGACACTTGAAGCCCCAGACAACCTCAACAGTAAAACAGTGGGGGTCTGTGGAATAATCTTTGGAATTGTGAATGGCCCAAAATAATTAATACGAGCATTTGCTTTGTTCACCTCCCCCAAACAAATACTTGTTGTGTTTTGTTTTGTTATTGTGTTAAATCTTAATGTTTAGCCTAACCTTGTGTCTGCATTGTGTATAGCATTTATATTTTCCACAGAATTTCTCTGCTTTTCTCAATGAATATTATATTACAACATGTTTTTATTTTGTCTACCACTAAATAAGGCTTGTGATACTGTAACGACAACATAACCTTCTGTGATATTTTCAACAGAGATGTGCTTTCCTTTATTTCATACATAGTGTTATGAAAAGTTTTCCATCTAAATCAAGAGGAAAATGAGATGACTGTTCCATTATCAGTGCAGAAGCATTTCCAGGAAGTCTCGCTGCTGTTGCTTAATAAATGGTCTAATTTGCTACTTTAATGAATTGAGTAAGTGGAGTGGACTCCGAGCCAGTGGCTCAGTGGTTGAGATAGATGTGTCATGGGACCACAGAGCAGGAGGCTGTTGCCATGCCAAACAGAGCTACCCAGCCAGGCCAGAGTTCCACTGCTAACTCTGCAATCAGACTGAGTAGCCACAGCGCATGGAGCCAGAACACTGTCCAGCTGAAATAAACACTCAAATCAAGCTGGAACCAGAACGATGTGCAATCAGTCCAGATGAATCGACTCACAGTTCAAATGAGTAATGACCCCTAACCATATACAGAAACACGAGAGCAATTAAATTCGACAGAGAGACGCATAGAGAGCAGAGCAAGTGCAAAAACAGTGAAAAATAGTGGAAAGGTGACATAAAGCATGTTTGATTTGACCTGTCCATGTAAGTTTACATGTACACAAATACTACCATCATTTTTCATACCAGATTATACTCACAGTCATGCTAACAGGATACTACTATTTCAGGATATTTCCAATGTCTATACCAGATACAATTTGACAATGTTACAGGGGTAGATAAATATGGTATTGGAGTATTCCCAGAAGAATAGCAAAGAATGCTTGAATCCAACCAACCCAACCAACCCAACCCTGGCAGATTTCCAAAACTGATAACTAAAGATAGCCAGAATAATGACACCCAATAATGACATTATCCCATACAAATCATAAACATTAATCTCGTTCTTGACTAACGCAGACAGTTTGCCCATTATCAGATTATTTAACTGTGTGTAAATGTGTTGGATGAGTGTTTATCAAACAAGTTATTTCTAGCAATTATCAGATCATTTTATATATAAACCTAGACAGTTAAGTTAATTATGTGATCTTAACGCATTGTGCTTATACATGTGATTTCCAGCAATTACCAGATTAATTTGTACATCAACATATTCAATTAAATCAGTTCTCTGATCTTAATGCAACGCAGGGATTGCTTTGCAATTCCACAGTGTCCTATCATCCCTCTCTTCCATTTTCTTTCTCCCCCTCACCAATCTGTCTGTTACTTTGTCCCGGGCACTCTAGCAGAGAGGCATTGTACTTCAAACAAATATCCATAAAAGAGCAGACTCCATCTGGCTGACTGGCATTTCTCTGCTTTTTACGAGGCCTTAATGACAGCTAAATATTACTGTCAGGAATGAAAGGCGAGCTCTCAATCACACACTAATAATCCACATAAAGTCACACCAACCTGCCAAAAACAACTCCCAAAGAGGTGAACTGCATGTTTCTAACCATGACACAAAATGATTTAATGATTACTTAACATGACAGTATTCATTACGATATTCCAAAAGAGGAAACTGGGTACATAATACAGTTAAATTCTCATCTTGTGCTGCACTCTACATTAAGATCTAAATGTATGCTACAGTCCCTCCTAAATCAATGTCAATTATTTAAATTTGAATTTCAGATGAACAAGTGCTGCCTAGTACTGCTGCTATGAGATTAGCTTCCAAAATATGAAAACACTTATTCTTTTTCTGGTAACAGTAGTATTTTTATAGTTACTTCTCACAAATAGTAACTGAGTTAGTAACTGAGTTACATCATTATAAAAGTAACTAATTACCAGGCAAAGTAACTATTGCGTTACTTTAAAAAAAATCTAACTATAAAATAAATATAAAACATTGTACACTAATCTACACTATTTTAATGTTGTTGGGGGACAACGTGAGAGACAACTATCAAATTCAACATTTTTGCCTTTCACCTCAGCGAGAGAAAAGTAGTGCTTATACATCCAGTTTGCAAAAGCTACATTTGAACTTGCAGTCGTTGTGACTCCTGGATGTTGTTGTGACCCCGCACTGCTCTGCCTCTGATTGGCAAACAATGGAAATTTACTCAATCTAAGCCAATCATCGCATTCTCAGTTACACCACGTTTACAGACACACCAATCATCATCACTGGTTATGTGTCCCGCCCCGAACACACACAAACACACACACCCCCAGAGAAAGAGAGGTGCTATGGCTCAGAGAGACGCTGCTTGCATGAAAACCGCTTCAGTGTTATCAGTTATAGCAACGCACATTTTTTTGTCAGTAACGGTAACGGCGTTGTAACGGGAAACAGTAATTCGTTTGATTACTTGTTACTGAAAAAAGTATCGCCGTAAGTAACACTGTTTATTTATAATGTCGTTATTCCCATCACTGCTCAAATGTAGCAAAAATGATGGATATGTGTACACTGGCAATGCTCAGACAATGAAAACTAGGGGTGGCACAATATCTCTTTTTTTTATGTCCGATACTGATACTGTAGCATTTTTGTTCTTTACTGGCAGAAACAGTTGTCATTATTACAGGCTTTTAAATTACAATAACTTTGATTCTCAGTGACATAGGAACACTAATTAAAGCTCAGCATGACATCCGACACCTTGAGAATCAATACAAACTGGGGAAATCTATGTATGGAGTTGTTTTGCCATATGATGACAATTTACCACTTCTTATGCTTTTGGCATGGATCTGTGCCGATTATAAGAGTGCAGTGCATAGGAAGTAAGACGTTATTTGAAACACAATAACTGCTTATCTGTGTTGCTCTGTGTGGCTCAAAGTTTAGTTTATGTGAAAGTTCATGACGATTTTAGCTCTTATTAGACCGACACAGACCTACTAAAGACTACAACTAGATAGGCTGTTAGGCAAAAGGCAATAAGAGAAATTCAATTAAACATTTCTTTTGACAAATTTAAACATTAGGATGAAATGTGCTTACTTCAAAGTAGAGATGTCAGACCAGCGGAGTTTTGCTCAAAACACACAATCAATAATTGCCAAACTGTACAGTACATAATTTGATTTTGCCCAATCTGTGCTGTGATCTGCTGTGAATTTGGTGAGGCAGGTATTTGAATGCCAATGTTACACCTGTACCCAACATGTTTCGTGACTCCTCATGCTAAATAGCCAGGTGCTTTTTGATTTTTCTGTTTTTTCACTTAGGAATTTTAAATGCCTGTCCAGGTTAATGAATGTTGTAATGCTGTAACTTTGGTTAACAAAACGTACTGGAAATGGTTTGATGTGTTCTTTAAGTTCATACTGTTTGGGTTTCAGGTAAAAAAAAAAAAAAACCTAATGAGAAACACATTTAATTTGCCTGTGAAGAAAATGGACTTGGGACTGGCCATAAAAAATCATGACCTGTGCATCCCAACCTCCCAAGCAGTGGAAAATGAAACTATCATGCATGGAATGTTTATGGAGCGTCAACAATGTGAAAGTCGAGCAGGCATTCCCAATTCTGTAATTTATACGGGTATCTCTCAAGCCACTCAAATGGGTCATATAGATTACAGACGTCCTGTGACAACATTACTTCCCACGCACATGTCGCAAAGCATATCTGATCGGTATGCATCATGAGAGTTCAAATTGGGTAGTGTAACACTGCATGACTGCGCAGCATTTGCAGCAATTTAGGATATGGAGCAATCATTTGCACCTCCCCAAATAGAACTCCAGTTTACTATGAAACTAAGCTCAAGTTTACTACGCAAGGCAAAGGTCGCCTTCACTCTCCATCACAGCCCTCCACCTTGTGGAAAAGCCACCCATAGGCTTTGTCTCCAGTTACGTCTCCAGTTACATTGGTAACGTCCCACTCATGCCCAGCATATCCCTGAGATTTAGCATGGCTCCAGACTGTGACCATACAGGAAAATGGGTGTAATGAGAGACGAAAACGATATAAGTTAATGGGGGGCTCCACACTTGGAGGTCTACCACTAGGGCACCATACCATACAGATCTAATTACAGAGACGCTGTTCGCATGCATTGGATGCCCTCACTGTCTCTCATGCACACGACTAAGAAATGCTGGGCTTTCACACGTGCTTCAACTGTGCATTCCAGCCATATAGGCTTCTCTCACTTTTGCTACTAACACACCACATCCAACTAAACTGCCAGACTCAGCATGCCAAACAAGTGCCTTTACAGCACTGAATCCTCTTTTCGAATATTTTATCAAATAGATAAATAAAATCACAGATTGATAATTGGTCTGCTTTTAGAACATTTGGCAGAAACTGCAAATTTGGGGAACCTCAGCCGATCTGGCATTTTAAAATCTATACAATGCTCAAAAACAGCTTTAACCCTTGAATTGCATCCTGCAGCAAAACCTGCATTATGATTTCGAATTAAAGTCTAAGAGCTGTACAAAAAATACATATTACATTAATATCATAGAAATGAATATAAAATACTAATTCATCTTATTTATGAATCTTTATATTTATTTGCTGTTTGTTCTGTTGACTAAATAAAGCCACTAAAACAATTAATGTCATGTTCTCAGAAATGAAATGTGTAAAATGAATTACTGGTATCCCATTAGAATTGGTAACATATGATGAAGCACTTCATACCAATATCGTAGGAATGAATTTCAGAGGAAAAACACAACGTTTCATTGTGAGTGTTTCCCCCAAACACCAACATTGCACCGCTGATCAGCCCTGTAGAATGAAGATACCATGCCAGATCACGCACTTTCAGAACCTGTAAATACAAAAAAGAAGACCGATCATAATGAAGGCTAAAGACCATTGACTCTGGAACTGTTGCTTTCTCTCATTCAAAGAAGAAGAGAACTGACTTGAGTCTGACACTCATTGATTATGTGATAGTTATATACACTCACTATATACACTCACCTACATGAAATATATACACTCACTGACTGTGTATGATATGTACGATATAGACTCTAGTCTCGAGGGCCTCTGCATGGTAGTGTTTTTTCTGTGTTAACACATCCACTTTAGCTCAGTTAGGGTTTTTTAAAGAGCTGATTAGTCAGACCAGGTGTGTTGCAAGCAGTGAAAACACTCAAATGTGCAGGGCAGGATACTCCCAGGCCCAGACATATTGCTGGACAATATTTAGATGCTCTCTTTTTGTAAATTCACACAATGAAAACAACATTACTCTCTTACTGAAATTAACCAATGCATTCTAATGCAGCTTATTCACTCTTCTCTTCTTGGGAAGGTGACACACACATTTTAATAGTATTTTAATACAACTTCAGAGCATAAATCCAGCGGAAAGGCCGTGCCATATATCTGTAGTGAACTGATTCACTAGTACAGCACGACTGACTTTTATATGAAAAACAGTCCCCTGATGGAGTCCATTATTTGCACGGGTCTAATTACTTGGGACACATGGTAAGCCATAGCCATGATTTCAGTGCAATAATGGCGAAAATGTGTGTTTCTAGGGCAAAGCAGAAGCTGAACATAGGAGATTAGACCAACCATGCATTCTGAGTCATACTGGAACATCCTGAAGTCATTATAACAACAAAGGTCCTCCCAGTAAAACTGCACTTTAATAAAGCCTGTGAAGAGTAATGTGTAGGATGTCCAGAAGGCTGAGGGACAAAAGAACAGGTCGTTGTGATTTCCAGGTTCACAGCTTTATAGCATTAACCTCTCAGCCACAACTGCCACATTTAAGTATGTTGTTTGTGTGTGTTTGAGAGAGAGGAGAGAGAGAGAGAGAGAGAGATACTGTGTATATGCATTAAGGTGGAGAAGTAGGCTACTGTGTATATGCATATCAAATGGCGAAGTAGGCTGCTTTCCCTGACATTCCACTAATCTTGGCAGCCTTAATCTCTTCATTTAGATTCTGGTAGTAAGCTACTTGTTATATATATCTATATATATAAAACTCATGTCTCCTCTTCTAAATTCTCACATGTCAAAACAAGCTGCTCTCCCTCATTGCTTCACATTCCACCTCTGCTCACTACACTGATCATTAATTGTGGCCGCCATTTTCATAAGCCAACGTTTATTTTAGAACCAATACATACAAGAACAAACATTTGCTCTTCAACTTTCTGCACTTAAAGAATGCACTGATGCATGATACATGCGAGCTGGCGGTGTGGCCTAACACAGATATTGGAATCAATATTGGACAAAACCAATAACACATCTCTAGTCAGGGTGCCAACAATTCACATTTCTATCCTTGGTTTGGCTCACTTTCAAGATATCATGACGATTAGGGGTGTAATGCTACAGTAAATTCACAGTCCAGTTTTATAGATGGTTCAGTTCTCACGGTTCAATACACTCACAATATGTTCAACGAAGTAAGACTGAAAACAATTTAAAAGTCTCACAATATTTTGAACGAAAGTTAAAAAGAAGAAAAAAATCACTGTGTTTAGTTGTGGCATCAACAAAGCAGTTACATCAAATATAACTAAAAGATTATAGAAAGATTATATTTGTAGACTGCGAACACAGTGCATACTCACCATGCATTGTCACATTTTTGCAAGCAATAACACAATGCTTCGAAGCATTACATGTGGTGAGGAACAGGGCCTGGAGCACTGCTAAGCTCTGCACCTCTTAGTAGACTATCTTGTCGCTTGTTAAACACAAGGAGTCTGAGTGGCGCCAGTTTGACGAAGACTTAGATGCTGCTGGGAAGTCGATCAGCGGCTTTAGTTGAGGAGTATAGTAATAGTCAGCATCAGCACTGAGAGATTTGGCACGAAGCAGCAAAAAGCAAAAAAAACATCACTGCTTGGCCTGTGAAAGGTAAGGAGCTCTAAGAAGCAGCCTTAATACGTTGAAATGACTTTAAAAAGTATGCAAACTCATTGCCTCAGAAAAAGTAGATAGTAAAGTAAAGAAAACTAAGATTAAGTGAGTTAAAATACCTACCGTGTTTGTAGTACTTAAATGAACTAGTTTATTGTGAGTTTGCAGTACTTCATTTAACTTTTTATTGTGTCCAAACCTGACATTGAGAACACACACACTGGGTTGACTGGGTAGCTACATTTATTTTTGTTTTTAAAATAAAAAAACATTTATTTTTAAAAGTCCAAAAAAGACAGATTTGTTGAACAATAAACAAATATGATATTGCTAGTATCTTAGCTGATTACAATATTAATGTAAATATCTTTGATTTGAAATGTCCAATTTGAAACATATATGTCCAATTTGAAACTTGTTTTGTTCTTAAACTCTTATACCATAAGAACTGACCAATGATGAATGTTTCCCCACCCTGTCTTGTATTTATTGTGAATACAACCAATTTTTGTGAGTACAACAACTTTTAAATGGCTGCTCTTTCAAGTGTAGTCTTCTGTCTCTGAATTTCAATCTTTCATCCATTCAAATAAAACATTCACTCAAACCACTCAAAATACATCACACATTTATGTATCAATACCTTGCACCTGCGAAGGAAGACAATAAACAAATTAAATGTCTCATAGAATTAAACAAATAAGCATATGGTACCTGTCAACAACATGAAAACAAGTCAACTGGGCCTAATGCATTTCTGACCAAACAATTAAAATATTGGTATATTTCTCCAAAACAAACTACAACCAACATAGTTTTTGTGTCCAACAACTTAGCATCAGTCCTACGATTAAACCAACACTTAAAAAAAACTCTCACTAAGTCCTCCACAAAATTAAGTATTTGTATGACATATTGGGCTCCACTAAAAGCTATAAAAAGGATGAACGTAAGCAATGCATAGGCTGTTATAATGATTGCAAAGTTTGGCTTACTGATTTAACACAGTACTTCGATTTTCAGAGTTATTTTCAAACCCAAGCTTTACTGTTTGAATATTTGAAAAGTTGACCATATTTGTCCTGAAATTCGGATAGTCCAGGTGTAAAGAATTTGTAAGCCCAAAACAGACAATCTGCCTGAGAAGAGTCCTTAAAATTCAAGATTTTGACCCAGCTGAGGACATAAATCTTCATAATTCTCAGAACACCAAATCTGATGGATACTAGAGCCTCATCTCTCACTGTATCCTGCAAAAAACATACATTCTTTAGAATTACAGTGACATTTAAGACATACAGGGGCACTCAGATTCAGCCAAATGCATCAAAACTCACTAGAGAACATTTCATCATTAAGCCTGAACATATGGCCAAAACAAGTAAAGAGCATTTCAGGGTGAAGAGGTGATACATTCTCAACTGGGCTGAGTCAGTCATATGGACTTAGACCCTCCAGGTCAGAGTGAATATTTAGATTTAAGGGAAGTTCTTGGTTTGAATCTTATTGTGCACTGGATGCTCTTTGTGTGTATTAAGGGTGGAACATACACTAATCTGAAAGCCTTGATATGGACATGTAACATTTTGCTTCAAATGTCTTCACAAATGCGTGAAATTGTCAGCTTCAGTACAAGGCTCAAAAAAGTCACACAGCTGAGGACAGAATACGATTTCACTCATTTCCCCCTGATCCTTGTGAGTGCGCCACACTGTTAAGCATACCTTGAGTGCTTTAAAAGCTTTAAATGTGCATAGACATTCCTTATGAAGGCATTAGAATATTGATATTCCAGTCTGGCACTCATGTTTTAAGTGGTAATGCTGAAGTTTTTTCAGTACTAAAATGCAGTACTTACAGGTTCACTGAACTGGAGATTTTTAATCTCCTTGGGGAATCTGCAAAGAAATGTATATGTTTTTGCAACGCACACCATGAAACAACCTTTTTCTGCCTATGAAGTTATGATTCAGTCTACTTTTAAACAGGTACATTTGAGTTTTAAATATGAATATGAGAAGATGGTTAAACTGAACTGTGCACGGAAATAATTTTTGTAACAGTCACATATGGGAATCAATACTACTGTATTCATTTACTATCCACTATTTTGTTTTTTTGTGACCCAAAACAGCAAATGTCACCAAAAAGCAAGGACAATATAAAAAGTCTTGGGTTGAAATTTTCACATTAAAGTGCAAAAGGAGCCCTATGGAGCTGGTGATACAAAAGTTAAGCACACAAACATCTATGTTTATATCATTATGATATTTCTATAGTGTATTTATTTCTATTAAACTGTTGTGTTGTATAACTTTTATTGTATTGGTTATGCCGCTACTACTTTCTTCTCTTGTTCTGTACACTTGCTGCGATAACAATGCAAAATTTCCACCTATGGGACTAATAAAGGGTTATCTTATCAGACAATAGCTGAACTATAACAAGTAAATGGCCCACTTCCACTGAGGCAATGCCCAGCTTACTTGTTCAGACTGATCTGTGTATGTCTAATGTTTGAAAAGGAGCCCGACTGATGAGAACTGCTGTGCACGCATAATTGTTGAAATAAAAAAAAAAAAACAGTGATAAAAGCAAAGTTTGGTTAAGAGAATTCAGCTCAAGTACATGGAGCCGGGCAGCTTTTTCAACACCAAAGTAAAGGCAATTTGTGTAAAATAAGTTTACTTGGGTTTACTCACTTCTTATTAAGTCCAGTGTTAGTATTTAAAGACTGTGTCCCAATTCTGTCACGGCTGAGGGCCGTTATTGGCCACCGTGTTTTTATTTGGGACTTTTGTTTTGCCTGTGAGTGCTGTGTGTC
>JBBPDC010174449.1:0-16642 GCA_037974485.1 Hemigrammopetersius urotaenia | reverse complement strand
AGACTGTCCCCTGTAGTTAGGGAATGGAAGTCACTTTGGATAAAAGCGTCTGATAAATGCCATAAATGTAAATGTAATTAAAGTATTTCTGGAAAGAGGAGTGAGCTGCAGTTACTGTGCAGTGATGTGAAAGACTGATCCTTAGCTATAAGAAATGGGTGGAGTTACTGAAAGGTACAGTACAGTTAGGGGACAGTTCCTTTTGTACATGGGTGATATAGGTGTTAATGTTTCCTTCAACTAATAATCATTAAAACGATTGTGTTTCCTGATGTCTTATATTAATATCATATTAATATGGATAATTTGAATGAGGACATGAAGCCATCATTTACTGTGACACAAAGCGATGTAGGTCTAACTGTACAACTTGCTTGAGGTTAACCCCTTCCATTTACATGGTAGCTGTGAGGAGTACAAATGCCTTTTGAAAGAAGCTCAATACAGGACAGTCATCCAGAATGGAAGTAATTTACATAGACAAGTCTAGTAAAGGCATAGTGATGAAAACAGCCTGTCGGATTATGTTGCATCATTTACATACTGGTGTTGGGGGAAAATTTCCTATAGTAGTATATAAGGAGAGCATGGGGGAATGGAAACATTCGGTTTGAAAATGTTCTTGGTGAACTCTAAGGGTAGATTAAGAGTTGTCACATTCTTTATTTAAGGTACAAAAAGGCAGTAAGATGCTTTGACCCCTTAATATTTGTTGAATAATGTTTGGAGTGCCTGGATTCGGCATTTATGCCTAGTTTTTTTCCACTGGCTGCAATTAATGAAAAAAATTATAAATTGGGACTCTGACTGTAAAAAGTAAATAAAGGCAAAATACAGAATAGGGGACCTTTAGAAGATAATCACACAAATTCTTCAAGATGTAGAAGAACTTCAGTTACAGTGGTATTGATGGGAACCAGTGGTTGTGACATCTATGGCACAAATAAAGCCACTTTATCTACTATCCAGAACTAACAAAGAACTTATATGTGTCTTTAGTGTTTATATATGATGTTAAAGTATGGAATATTTTTTACCTTATATCCCAAGTTTAAATAACTTTCACATAATGTAAAGGTTCTATATAACTGAAGGGTCTGAACAGGCCAGAAGCCATTTAGAACTTTTATTTTTAGGACTGCAATGACCCCCCCCTTACGTCTGCTGAGGTTTTTATTGCAATGGTAGTTGGGGTGTTTAAAGTGTATCTAGGGAAGCTGTGCAGCACATGAAAAGTCAGTGTCCTTTTCTCTTACCATTTCCATTCCACAGATAATTATGCAAGCATTGTAGGAAGACTTCCTTTGCTCTTGCTGTCATTTTGTTCTTTTTTCTGTTCTTTTGTACATTTTGTTTGAGTCTGTTTGAGTCTGATATTTTAAAAATAATATTTTAATATTGTAAGAATTAATACAAATAGAAATAAACAATACACTTAACATATACAAATATGTTTTCTTTATAAACCCTACCTGGAGGAATCCCAGTATTTACAGCTAGGATCCGGCACTTGCTTTAGCTAACTGATCCTTCATGTGATGATTTAGGTGAATGAATTAATACTGAAGCGGAAAGTCAAAAAGCAAGCCTGTGTATCAATGGTAAGAATCATATGGTTTGCAGTAAACTCTGTAATCAAGTTTTCCTTTCACTTTTAAATGAAAGTAAAGGACATAAACTGTAAAGGAAATCATTTGTAAATGATGATCACGCACACACACACAAACAATACTTGACCTCTCCCTCTTCCTTTAAATATTTAATGACGCATCGGTAATTAGCTGGGGTTATAAATGCTGGCACTGTTTCCTTCAGATCTCAGTCTAAACCCCAGCTGTGTGTCGTCAGCATGCTGAGGGTGAGGTGCGGTGCTTTTATCTGCCTGTTTCCTGTCCCTCCCTCTGACCTGCTCTCCATCTGTCAATCTGTAGCCAAACCTGTCATTTCTTTGATTTTCCTCGAATCTTTATTATTTTGGCACACATTATATATGTTGTGTCTGCATATGGATATAGGAATATATGCAGTGTCTACTTAACTTAATACTAGGAAACACAAAAGGATTGACTTAACATGATTTCATAACTGTACTCAAACTTGCTCTGGAGCTAAAAAACAAAAGCAGCTGACAAGTACTGGATACTTATGAGTCTCCCAGTTAACATGGTGAACCCTGTGTCCTTACCAAACCCTTGCCTTAAGCCAAGTCATTAGTTGATGTCATATAGCCTTGTTTGTGTGGTTTCTGATACTGCATGGCACACTGTTATAAATGGGCTATAATATGTTGCACCGATAAAACAGTAGTAACGGTCTTCTTTAATAGTTGGTGCAGGGAAAGTTACAGGTAGAAGGAGTGTCTGTTTTTGGCGCTGGAATGTCAGCTCCCATCACTTCCTCTATTTGTTTAATTGTTCCTGAGCCAGAAAACCTTGCTGCTGGATGCCTGTCTGATGTCCATAGCAACCCAGGGACTGTCCCTCAGGCAGTGTCGAGGGTTTTCCAGTGTAAACACTTCTCCCTCACAGCCACAAGCCTTTTCTCTATTCTTTCTCTGCTGTCTTG
The DNA here is from genome assembly GCA_037974485.1 of Hemigrammopetersius urotaenia. Lineage (NCBI taxonomy): Eukaryota > Metazoa > Chordata > Actinopteri > Characiformes > Alestidae > Hemigrammopetersius > Hemigrammopetersius urotaenia. The sequence continues at coordinate 14,077 of JBBPDC010174449.1, read as the reverse complement.
TTGTGAAAAGAGCAAAGATTTAAAGTTAAGTAATTGAGGTAAGTTACATTCTGTGTTTTTTTAGTTTTATGTAGTTTGGTTTGTTACTCTCACTCTAGTTCGAGACAGACCTGAGACAGGCCTTTGTTTGTGTTTGAGGTTCTACATCACTGGGAAAGAAAAAGTACAAACATGCCTTTCTGAGCATGATAACAGGTGTACAAAGTAGCTTTGCATTCTGGTGAAATAAATATTGACAGGAAAGCCGGGCTGTTTATGGGACACCCCCAGATTTTGGGTAGTGACTACTTAAAATCTAGAACAGTTTTGAGCGTAGTGCAAATGTGAACTTGCAAAGTTTGTATTTGTATGTGACCTTTTTTTAATATAAACATCTATGCCATGTACAAATATGTTTTGAATACACTTGTTTATTTTCCAACCACTATATCTCAGTGTGTGTTTGAGTGTTCAATCTCAGCATGTGACTGTGGTCATGACACAGTCTGTAACAGTGCCACATATTAACAGCTTTATTAGTTGCTGCCCAGCACATTTGCATATTTGTCCAACAAGAGGGTGATCTAGATGTGTCAGTGGTTTGACATTTGTTCCAAAGAGATATGCAGGAAGTGAACATTATTTCATTATCGACCTTATTACTCAGGTAGTCAAGGAGTATATGGTAAGTATAAAAGGGTTGTATGTACCAAATTGACACATGATTCGCTCCTTGCCCCAAATATAATTAGCAAACCAATATATGTTTGGTGTCAGAGGTTTGTTTCTTTAGTTTTGCACTGGAGCTACAGGGCGAATACACCAGCAACTAGTGTACAAACTACTGGCCTGCATCATTACACACTTGCCTCAAATCGTCTCGATCTGAAGTGGACTTACTTATTGGTTAATGAAACAAACACATGCAGTGTGTCATTTATTTTCATAAACAAGTGATTTTTCCATTACCTTTCAGGTTAACTGCTGTGTTGAAAGACCATGTAATTATGATGGATCAAGACACTCAGTGGCTGTACCAGCTTTTGGCAGAGGTGCAGCTGGAGCGTTTCTACCTGAGGGTCCGAGATGGACTCAACGTGACACGCATTGAGCACCTGGACTATGTGAAGGAGTCCGATTTGGAGCAGATTGGGATTAGCAAACCAGGTTTATACCCAGTTTTGATTTGGAACCTTTCAGTTGCATTGCTGTGTTATCTGTCAGGGTCAACGTGTGCTGCATAGTTAGGTATTATTAACTAATTATACAGCTGTTTTTATAGTCCCTGCTTTGGTATCAACAGGACAGAGGCGGCTATGGGACGCAGTCAAGCGTTACAAAACCAACATGCGACCACGGTCATGGATGTCCAAGGTATAGTGTTCTTCGGCAGTTTGTTGTCAGCAATGATTAAGAAGCAATGTAGTTTGTACTCTTTAAATGATTTGGTGTATGGACTGAGTAAGAGAATATTTGACGTCTGGACATACTGGAGGGTTAAAAGTGTGGGAGGTTTAAAATATGGATACTAAGCAACAACAACAGCTTGTTTTAAATAGTTTTTTGGTCCTGGGACAAAAACAATGCATTAACATATATTTGCCTATTCAGTGTACAAAGGCAGTTCATCCTACAGTCCACTCATTTAAACTGAAGTTAAAATATGGGTTTCAGGCTGGACTCATTTTAAACTGATGTACAGTTGTAGAGCATAAGTCTTTAGAGGCTGTATAGTGAGGGGAAAATGGAAATGGTAATGTAAAAGTGTCATGAGTGGACAGCTGGTAGCCTAGTGGTTAGGGTGTTGGACCTGCGATCAGGAAGTCGTGGGTTCGATTCCCAAGACTGCTAAGCACCTCCTGAGGTACCTTGAGCAAGGGATCATCCCCACACATTCCCTTGGCGCTGTGTTCTTGGCTGCCCGCTACTTTGCTTGGTGAATGGGTTAAATGCATTGTGTGCTGTGTGGCATGTTCACGTCACTTTCAGTGAATAATAATACACTTGTGTCAAATAGGTCTTCAGTGGGCGTGGTCCAGAAGGAGAGCAGTGGAGCGGTGGTGTGCCTATGCAGGGGCCAGAAGTAGGTCGAGCTCTCACCTGCCTCATTCAGGACAGTGAGCTGGTGTTTGGAGAGAGGCTGGGCTCAGGGTCATTTGGGGTGGTGAGGAAGGCCGAGTGGCATACGCCTACTGGACGAGTGGTGAGTTCACTTTTCACCCATTGTTTTGTTTGAACAAAAGAAGCACAGACACATGTTTATTACATAACTTTGTTGAAATGGAAATCTCACTGCTGTATATTATAATAAAGTCATTGCAATGTCATGACTCACAAGTTCCTACCAAAGTACCTCAATTCCTACCAAAGAAACTGCTTTTTATAGAATCACCCATTACTATTCACATGCTTCGTTATACATTATATAGGTCATCCTGTACATCAAGGCCTGTAGCAGGCAGATGGTGTACTATATAAGAGGTCTTGTTTATTTTCTCTTTTATGCTTAAAAAAGCACCCTTCACACTATTTCAGAATTAATATAGGTATTTATTTGACATGCTCACTAGAGAAAACACAAGCTCAGTGCACTAATCAGTCTTCATCTCAGTCTAAGAACCTGTTGGAGATTCTGTCTGAAATTCTTACTTAGTAGAACATGTTTTGATGCAGGTTGTTGAAGACTGTAACAGTGGGGTAAATAATTATTTGATCCCCTGCAAAATTTGTAAGTTTGCTGACTTCAGTCTGTACATTTACAGGGTAGTTTCATTTTTATGGAGAGAGACAGAATATCAACCAAAGATCAAGAAAAAAAACATCTCACCTAAAAGTTGTTTTGCATGTCATTGGGTGAAATTAGGGACTGTTAGTTTTTTTTGTCAGTAAGCAAACTTACAAATTCAGCAGGGGATCAAATAATTATTTCACCCACTGTTTATAAAAACCTTCACAGAACACACATAAACAAACTAAACTAAATGACGTTTTCATGAACGGGTCCTAATTAGAAAGCTGATCCACATTAAACTATATAATCAGTCCGTCCAAAATATGGTGGAAAATGGCCATGTGATGTGATGTGATGTAATGTTCAGGATTAAGAGGAGCATATAAAAATAACTCTCAGCTAAGCAGACTACGGGATAGACCACAGTAGCAACGTTTATTTTCCTCTTCACCCTGCTCTCTCCAGGTGCCTGTAGCAGTGAAGTGTCTGAGGAGCAGTATATCCAGGGAGACAGATACAGTGACAGACTTTCTGCAAGAAGTCACCACCATGCAGTCTTTAGACCATACCAATATCATACGTCTCCATGGCGTGGTCCTCACACAGCCTCTCAAAATGGTAAGCTGTGGTTACGTGGTATTGTATGTTAATAGGGAGCATTTGGCAGATCAAATCCGAAGTGCACCGGGGTGGTCAGTGGGTTTTTCAATGGACTGAAATTCAATGTAATGTGCTAATTTGTGCTGACCCAGTCAAACTATGTTGTTGGTCCCTCAGGGCAGAACTGTTATTGATATTTTCTGTACAAATTCAAATCATAATAAAACACAAACATAAACGTGGTTTTGACTGAAAATTTGAAATATGTACCTCTAACACTTAAATTGGGGCAGTCACTATCAATTATAATAGTGTCTGCCTCAATTTAAGTGCTAGAGGTACATGGTTCCAACAATTTACTGTTACCTAGATTAAAAAATCAATAGCTTAAAGAGCTCACTGATCGAGCCATGCTGGGGTTCCTCATCTGTGCTCTAAGCTTCCTCTGAGCCAAACTTCAGTGAAAAATACTTTAAAAAGGTAAGAAGATTTAAAACATAAGGTAACGTTAGGAGGCTTAAACTGTGATTGGAATACTTTGGTCAGTATTTATATTTGCAGTTGTCGAGGATAACATATTCGAATGGCTCTAAAGTTTTTTCCTGGTGTGGATATAGCTCTGATAGCTCTACTGTATGAAAATCGTTTTCACACCACTGTTGTGATTTCGCTCTCCTCAGGTGACAGAGTTGGCTCTACTCGGCTCTCTGTATGACATACTGCGTTCTCGACAGTTTGAATATCCACTGGCCCGCCTTTGGCTTTTTAGCACTCAGATTGCTGCAGGGATGGAGTATCTGGAGTCACGGCGTTTCATCCACAGAGACCTGGCGGCCCGAAATGTGCTCCTGGCCTCCAGAGAGCTGGTGAAGATTGGAGACTTTGGTCTAATGCGGGGTCTGGGCCAGGACAAAGACCACTACATCATGGGAGCCAACAGACGCATCCCGTTTGCCTGGTGAGGCATTAACACTTATTTTGCTGGCGAATTTTGTTAGAGAAGACAGAAACACAGAAACACTTCAAATAATCATGCAATCCCAAAACCTAAATATAAATAAAAATAAATAAATAATAATAAAAAAAACTAACAAAAAATTTTAATATAAATATAAAATTCTGGGCAATGATTACAATTTTAAATTGTGATGAATTGCATGATTTTCTGTGAATTCAGAAGTAGTGTATTGCGCACTTTCCTGCTATATGAACACTTTATACAAATAAGGAGCATTTTAACAGCAGTGTTTCCTTTAATGTAGTAACATAGCTGCAATTTATGTAAATCTCTTCTTAAACCATAATGTAATCAAATTAAATATAAAACCAAAGCTATTTACCATGGCAGAGCATTCACATTTTATCTAGTTTGTTATAGAAAAACAAGGTACCCTGAGAGTGCAGAGCATGGGTGCTGGAACCATTATAGCTTAATAATCATTATAATTTCTCATCATTATCAGTGTCATGAACTGTATCAACTTTAAAGGTAATAAATTAGTGTAATTTTAAGTAATAAAATAATTCATGGTCTGCAGCTGCCATGCAATCAGCAACAAGGAGAAATAAAGGACGTTCTCAGAACCTCCTGCCTCTGGGTACAGCGTTTTTCCACCATCCCAAGATTCACTTTCTTTGTGTTTCTCTGGACAGTACACAAACATTTATACAATTATACTTTATACAGAAATGTAGCTGCATTTACTGTAATATTTAATTTTCTAATTAATACATTATTAGTAAATTAAAAAACTAAAATGCGCAAAAAACATATATATCGGCACGAAAAAAAGAGAATATTTCCGCGTACAATTATCAGTTAGGTTCTCAGAAAAAATCTGCGCAAGTCTGATTCTGCGACTATATATATAATATATATATATATATCCACGTAAAACTGATTCTGCAATACATACATATACGTATATGTATATACATGTATGTATGTATGTATGTATGTGTATGTATGTATGTATGTATGTAGCATTTTTAAAAATCACTTTCTGCAGGTGTGCTCCTGAGAGTTTGCGGGTCGGTTCCTTCTCTCATGCCTCAGACGTGTGGATGTACGGAGTCACTCTGTGGGAAATGTTTACTTACTGTGAAGAGCCCTGGCTTGGGTTGTCAGGAAGACAGGTTTGTGTACCATTGCGTTCTATGTTTGTGGAATTTTGTGTGTGGAATTTCTCACAAAAATGAGAAAAAGTGGAAAAACTCTCAGAACCATTTTAGCTGTACATTTAAGTGTAATGTAACATGCTGTGTGCAGATTCTGTCCCGGGTGGAACGCGACGGCGATCGCTTACAGAGACCGATAGACTGTCCTCTGGAGCTGTATGCTGTAATGAGAAAATGCTGGGCCTACACTCCATCAGAGCGACCCACCTTCGCCCAGCTAGGCACTATTGTAGCTGAAGTGAGTGCCTGAGGAACACTAATGTAACTTCTTAGGAAAATCTTCACATTTACTCTGTGTTAGTTTTCATAAAACATTTTTACTCCATGAAACTCATTCATTCATGTACTTTTGACTACAGTCTGCCATACTGTTTAAAGGTTTTGACTTGCATGAAATATTTAATAAAAACACACCAGCTCCTGAAGTTTGAAGTTTGTATGCTGATTGTAGATTCTAACATTTCTCTATTGGATCTGTCTAGGCACAGCCAAGGGAGGTGCGAGCTGTGCAGGATTTTGCGGACCCCAGAAAGCTTGCTCTCCAAGCCAATGACCTGGTGACCATAATAGACTATGGGTAAGACGGGGCCTGAGAGCAGGGAAACAAAGGGAAGTGGGAGGGAAAGTGAGGGGGAAAGGGGAGAGATTAACTTACCTCAACCCCCTGAGAAGCATTCCATTCACATTTTGATTCTTGAGTCTTAGTCTTTATCCCCCCCTGCAAAGATCTGTGAAGGGGGTCTTTCAAAAACAAAACAGGGATTACAAAAGCTTTTCTCTCCAGTGGGTTCATCTCTTTCCTTGTTTAAGCGTATCTCGTGCTTGATGGGCCAAGTGTGCAAACTCACATAATACTTCTGTAATTGTCAATAAAGCTAATATTGTATTAACAATTGGATTTTTTAGTGAGCATATTGTATAAGTGAAGTACAGTTAATTGTACTTTGACTTTGACTATTTTGTCTATTCTGTCCAGGATGGAGCTGAATGAGTGGAGGGGTCAGAACCAGAGGACACTGAGTGTTGGCTGGTTTCCCCCATCGCTGACTGCTCCCTCTGTGTCTGTTCCGGGTGGGCCGAGTTCTAGTCCTGCTGTTATTTCTCCTCCAGTCAGAGGAAGCTTACAGCACACTGGACATGGAGATGTCAACCCGGAGCGCAGCTGGGGAACCCCGACACGGCTTGAGGAGTGAGTTGTGCTCTTTTTTTTTTTTTTTTTTTTTTTAAATCTAAGTAAAGTTAAATGATGGCGGTCACTTTCGATTATAATAGTAGTTTATCTAGCATAAGTTATTTAGCAATTCCTTTTGACAGATAATCAAGTATAATCATTTTCATGCAGTTTGTTTGACCAGACATTTAATTTTACTTCATATGCATGACTTTGATAGTTAAAAACATATGCACATATATGAGTTTGTAACTGAGTAGTCCATTATAATGATGTCTTTGTGACAGCCCTACATTAAATAGTATATAAACTGTGTAATGTAATTCTGTACTGATGGGAAAGGAATGATGTAAAGCAGTAACCCCCAACCTTTTTTGCACCACTGATAGATTTGATCTAAAACAGTATTTTCACAGACCGGTACAGATAAAGCTAAAAACTAAGTATGTAAAAATATGGAGAAGCCCCCAAAGATGCTTGATTTTTCCATCTTGTGGGCTGAAGTTTTGATGTTGCTTATCATGTGACTGTTATCATGTGATTTTTCTGACTTTTTTCTGATAATCAATAGAATATTTTTTTTGGTTGGGGACCTCTGATGTAAAGAATTGCTGAATTGGTGGTTTTTCCGTGTTTGATGTTTTTAGCCCGGGAACTTGGAGGATACCTTTGGCAAAAGAGAAAGAGGGATCTAATTTAAAGAAAATGGCAGGTGAGAACAAGACAGCGAATGGAAGGACACAGCTAGACATAAATGACTGCATATCAACCAAATTCTTTAGTTTATCTACCTAGTCATTAAAATAATTGTGCTCTTTGACCATTTTATTTATCATAGTTTGATTAACAAAAGGCATTGCTTAGCATAATTGCTTAACCAATGTTTGTACATTACATTATGTAGTAAAGATAATTGTATTGTATCATGCCATATTTTTGCACTGTGCATAGCAAAGTCCCTGGAACCTACAGTCTCTTATGGCTGTCATGGTTGCTATTTAGTGGTATGAATTGACTTAGAACTTGTTTCTTTTTCAAATGACTGTCTAAAGTTATTTGTTTTCTTTTTATGATAATTAATTACGTATCATGTTCTATTGTGATGTTTTCTTCAGGCATGTCCCGGAGTCTTGAGTCAGTCTTAGGGGTCTCTCATAACAAAGGTCAAGATGGTGGTGGCAGCCTGGCTCAGAGAACTCGTGTCCGTAAAGCCATCCCACCTCAGCTAATCCAGGACCCTCGCAGGTTCAGTGACTGTAGTGGCAACTTGCCTCCTCCACGCCCACCACCACCAAACTTTAAACGCATCAGAGCCCAGCAGATGATGATCCGTGACCGGAGAGTGGCAACCCCTCCCTCCTCTCCTTGGTCCCCCCCTCCTGTTCCAAACCTGCAGCCCCAACTACAGCAGCAGCAGCAGCAGCAGCAACTGGTTACGGGGGTTACCAACCTAGTCAAGATGGCACAGTTAGCCAAGTCAACTCCCCAGCTAGACAATGACTTGGAGAAAGAGAGAGAAAGAGAGAAGGAGAGGGAGCGAGATAAAGAAAAAGAGAGGCTGCGAGAAAGGTATCCACCTCAGGTGCAGGTGGACAAAGAGGCACTCATAGCTCAGGTACAGATATTTTTTTTCCCCTCTTAAATCAGCTAACTTACTTTGTCCTTTTCATTTCACAGGCTTGTATTAGGGCTTAACATATTAACATAGACAATTATTGCTCACTAATGTAACTGTGAAACCTTTCATACTGGAAACAATTTGGTGAATCAGTAGTGTGGCATGGTTGTAAAGTAGCTTGCATTGTTTTTGATATCTGCCTCGATTCATTAAACGCCTCATCAAACACCCAAAACATTCTTCTGGATCTTATTGGTCACAATGCTCACAGTACATGAGGATAAAATAAATCAGAAAATTGGTTAGAGGCTCAGTGCATCTGAAAACTCGCATAAAATGTAATCACATGAAATAGTTACATATGTGTTGTCAGTTGCAGTCCCTGGCATCTTTTAGTGTATTCTACTCGAGACGTTTTAATACTAATATTAATGATGCTTCAACAATTGCAGAACAAAATGTTTTCCTAAATCAGTTACAAATTTCACAAGTATACCTGTAATTGTTGAATAAATGTGTGGTCTATTATAATTTGACAGGTGCAGGCCGCTGTCCATGGAGTGACCATTGAAGAGGTTCAGAAAGCCCTACAACGAAATGACTGGAACCCCATTCGGGCAGAGCAACTGCTGAAGGTGATGCTTCATGTTTCCATTAAAGGAACCTGCATTTTCTTGCTCTATCTAACCCATCCGTTGCTGTTGATTTCCATGCACGGTAGTTTCGATGTTTCCCAGGACTGAACAAACAGAACTGACTGAAAAATTCCTCATAACAGAAGCTGTTGGGGAGTTACTGAAATGCTTGAATAAATGTTTGAAATATGTGCCTAGATGACATGAATTATACAACCAGTTTTTTGTTTTTTTTTACTGCAAATCCATTTTTTTGTTCATAAACTGTTATTTTTTATCTTTGTTAAGCATTTGTAAGTTGTTGAGTGAACAACTGCAAATGAAAATATGTCCAAGTTTCCTTTATGAGTTGGAAAGAATATGTAACAATACACGTCTGACATGCTGTTAACTGGTTGTGTGGTGACACAGGGTTGAACTTTAAATGCACTTGTTCCATCCCATTGACTGTCACTTAATAAATTGTTAAACAGTTATAAGGTGGACCACATTAAAATTATATACAGTATATTCGGTTGATTTTATAGGTCAGTAGTGCTCAAATGGTGAACATACTGTACATTTATCTTTTTTTTTTTTTAGAAAATAATATTCAGTGGATTTTATTTAGGAAACCTCAGAACCTTGGACTGATAGTTTAGGTCTTTGCACTCTGTAGTAAAGGACCATGCGCTACATAAAGAGATTATTCTGAATATTTGTTTAATCAGGCAGATTCATATAACTCTCCTCTGTCTTTTCTTTTGTTCACTCCTGTCCTCCTCTCAGACAGAACAGCTATACCACATGAACCAGTGTTCTCGAGAGGACTGCTTCAAGATCCTAGCGCGCTACAACTGGGACCTGCAGCAGGCCAGCCGCTTTCTTATCCGCATGGTCAGAGAGGCTGCGCTGGAGAGACGAGGAGAGCGAGTTTAGAACTGCATGATCCGCGCACATGCTGATGATCCTGCGCTGGATTTTAAAGCAACCTCTAAAAGTGCTGCACTGCAAAATCTCAGGCAACGGCTGAACCAGACAGCTTAAAGGGAGCGTATTTTCTTTGACCTCTGCTGTGGTGCTATTCCCTGCCAAAGTTGGAACAGTCCCACCTGCAGCACTGGACCAACATAGTTCAGCATTGCCTTGAGCCGTTTACGAGAATATTTCAGTCATCGCCATGATGCTGAAAAACAAAGTGGGAGTGAAGACTACTGTGTGTGAATAACAGACCAAGCAGACCTTTTGGTTTTCGGTAAAGTGTGCATGTGCTATTGCCGGGAAACGGCGCTGTGCATGTTTGAGCCAAACTTTGGAGCTGTCTGTTCTACTCCTGACAGACAAATGATGAGAAACTCTGCACTGCCCTCTGGCTGCTGATTGATGACCTGTTCATTTGTTATCAAATCTGAAAGGTGCCAGAGGAAAGAAATAATGAGGGCAGTTTGGATTTTCCGCCCAATGAAGCGTGACACTCAGCCCCAACGCTTACACACGGAATGAAGGAATTTATTATTTTTCATTTTTAACAGACGACTAGTAAAAATGAATTCACTAGCTGTTTACAATTTTATATAAGGAAAATGTGATTGGAGTAGGAACTTTATTGAAATATATATATAAATCATTTTATATACTTTTTAGAATTTGTTTCTAAAACTGTTTTATACTTTTAAAATAGTTATGTGAATATACTTCCATGCTGGGGGAACTCAACAGTACTGTATCTGTATGTCACATAAATTCTGTCATCTCCTCATACTGACAAAGTTTGCCCTAATTTGTATTCTTTTTTTTACAATCAGAGTAATGATTCTTTTTAACATGTGTGCATCTCAATAACTACCAGTACAAACATCTAGGCATTGATAATGCAGTGAATTTCTTCAAATATGACATTTTACGGATGTAGTAGGTGTCTGGAAGCTATGCTATTCTATGTTAGTGCATAGAACAGCCAGTGAAGTATGTAATACCACCTAACAGGTAGCATCCACTGTGCGAGGTCACGTTACATGAGGGTTATTTTAAGGGTATGTCATCAAAGACAGGAGATGACAACATTCACATTTTTGAATCCACCTTAAGCTGAAATAAAGAACATTCCAGGCGATACTAGACCTCACATCAGTTTCAGGAAGATTATTTTGAATGAAATAGTGCTCTGTTGAAGACAAACTCTGGAAACCAACCAAAAGTTGCCAAATTTGCACTCTTTTAAAGTTATGCCACTGAGGTCAGAGACGGCTACATGAAGCAATCTTACAGCTTGATCTGAATTCCAGCCCCACCCAGGCCTGTTAGTTCTTACTGAAGGCCTCACAGAAAACAGAAATGGAGAACTGCAGAGCTGTCTGAAGCTGGGCTAAAAAATGTGTTCTCATTGGATTCTGCTTTTTAAAGATTTCATTAAATGCTAAACCACCATAACAAACGGTTTCATTTGCTTATTTTCTTTAGAATCTAACTGAAATACTTGCAAATAAATAAATAAGTAAGTAAATGAGTAACAGATGTTTTGGCCTTTTCTGCACTCTTTTTTTTTTTTTCATGCTTACAGTGTGGTTTAAATGCCCCCTAGAGACACAAACCTATGACTTATTCACAGACTCTGTCAAAGAATTCATATGAGTAAGCTTTGCCTTCAGCAGTTCACACTCTAAAACACCCAGCGACGTATAAAAGCCTAAACCTGCAAGGTGAGAAAGGGAACATTCCTGATTCTTGGGGAGGTGACCTGCTGGATCATCATGTTTATATGACATAACACTCGAACTCTAGTAAAGTTTCCACAAAAGAGTTTTATTTTAACGTGGCATTTTATTTTGGGCACTGCACATACACATACACACATATATAGAGAAAAGGACACTGGTCATCTTTTATCTTCGATAAAACATCATTGCACAAGCTTTGGTTATAGCAGTTCAGTGTTTTTAAAGAAAGTCTTACTAATACAGGCACCAAGATACAGAATAGCTTTTTCTTTCCATTTGACACAATAGTATTGTTACTTTGGCTACACTTGTTTTTTGATGAATTCATATGATAATCCCTGGTGTACTAGGGAGCTATAAGGCATTTGTTACTTGTAATAGTCAAGATAAACAACATCATTGCTTGCCTGGAGATGGATCACACCAGGGCTAGAGATTGAAAGAGAAATCCCATTAAGATTAAATGTACTTAGCTGGATTTAATCTGTCGGACAAACAGCTACATCATCATGCTTATATGTCAAACATGTTAACTAATGCACTCTCACATATACATTTGTTGTTAGTACATATGCTGCTAATCCACGGGAACAGAATCCACTTTAAAATCCTGCTGGACCACATAAAAAAGCCACATGAAGCTGCCAAAGCCACAAAGCTCCCCCTGGTTCCAGACTAAAAGTAAAAAGGTTTTGTTCTGCAACTTCCACACCCACTGGAAACAGTGCAAGTTCTTAAGGCGTGTTGTCATCTGCCACAGGGCAGAGGAAAGATTTCCAGCAGATTTTTCCTGCTCCCGCCCTCAGTGTCTCAGATTTTCCTGAACTTTCACATGATCAAAAACAAAAGGCCAGGGATATGGAGGACAAATGCCTGTACTTGGTTTGAACATTTTCAGATACTTGCTGACATGCGAGTTAGCAATGCCTCTGCATTCGTTCTCAAACTATTCCAACTGCCAGAGGGTATCATTTTAGGACAAAGTGTACAAATGTTGTAAAGTTGACAGTAGAGGTAGAACTGTTAGTCTTATCACACATAAAAATATACAAAATTCACAAAAAGGTTTAAAAGTTGTTGCATGTGATCAAAAATGGCACAGAATGCTCAGAAAATGACAGCCGTTTAAACATCCATACATGACTAAGTGGATTTGGAATGAATCGTTTTGCGTAATACAGAAACATTTTCACCTGATTTGTCTACATCTTTATAAATGATATGGTGAAATCGTTCACAACGTTATGAACAGAACGTTAAGATTTACTGGACTGATAAAGTAGTTCTACCACTGGTAAGTGAATACTATCGCTCGTGGTCTTAAGAAGACTTTAGGTGTGTCTAGTAAATGCTTACTCACAAAGTGGACAAACTGGTTTTGTTAAATCAGTCTGTGTTTGTCCCAACAAAGGCGTTTGGTTCTGGGTTTTGGTAAGGCATGAAAAAATGAGAGAGAGAGAGAGACATGCAATAGACTGACAAAGAGCTCATGAGATTGGCAGTAAATTTGAACTGGTAAATGAATAATAGTTACCTCAAAGTGCTTAGAATTGTCCGTTTTTTTAAAAAAGAAAAGACGAGGAATATTATCGTTAGACTTGAGGCAACCTCTCTAAGAGAAGACAGTGTTACGTTGGTTGGAGTCGCCGACTTTTTCAAAGAATATGAAATCCTGCAAAGACAAAAGAAAGAGTGATAAATGGAGGAAAATGCGAAAAGTCAACACCGAAACCATTTCCACTGTGCACCAAAGTTAGTCAGTGTATTTGAACAGGCCCGAAGTGGTGCTAGAAGGTTTGTGAATCCTTTCAGCATAAACCTGATCTAATCAAATGAAACACAAGTAATTAACAGTTTTTCATACATTTATTGAACAAGGCGAGACAATATTTAATGTCTTTGTTAGGGTAAATATGTAAACCTCAGTAACTGGTGTGACGCCCTGACCAGCACTGACTTCAACCACATGATTCCTGTAGCTGCTCCACACAAAACTGCTCCTCACTGAGGATGATGGACATTCTTGCATGAACCCTACACTTAAATTCCAGTCACAACATGTCCACTGGATAAAGGTCTGGACTTTTGACTTGCGCAATTTCTTCTGCTTCAACTGTTTCTTAGACCTTCTATTCACAGATGACTTTCTCGTGTGGAATTTCCTGATCCAATCCAGAATTCACCATCAAACAACAACATCCTGGTCTAATGGCAGCTAAACCATGATGTAGCCACCACTGTGTTCCAGTGGGTTGAGGTTCTTATGCTCTTATTTTTACTTTTTGCCAAAAATAACACTTTTTATTTAGGTAATAAAAGTCTTTTTATGGAACATTTTTCTAGTCCTCCTCTGGTCGATCCAGGTGGGCTTTAGAAAATGTTAACTAGCGTTTGTTACGGCCGTCACGCCTTCCCCTCCCCGACACCGTCCTGTCTCCCCTGAGTATTAGTCTGTCTGTCTGTCTCTGC
>JBBPDC010174393.1:0-16650 GCA_037974485.1 Hemigrammopetersius urotaenia | reverse complement strand
TGAGGAGGAATGTAAACTCCGACCAGAATAAAGGAAGAGAACTCCCGCGGTGAATAAAACGGTTTGCAGTCTATGAATAAAGTTTCCAGGTCTGGGCTGCAGAATTTCTGTAACACCGTGAAATCAGTACATCAACCTTCGTTAATGTAGAAGCAGATTCCGCCACCCTTTGATTTCCCAGAGAGCTCCGCTGCGCGGTCCGCGCGATGGAGGTGGAAGCCCGGCAGGTTTAGTGCAGCTTCGGGGGTGCGTTCACTGAGCCAAGTTTCGGTGAAGCAAAGTGCGGCAGAACGAGCAAAGTCCTTGTTGGTCCAGTTAAGAAGCAGCAGCTCGTCCACCTTGTTTGGAAGCGCAGAGCGGAATCCCCGCTTTCGGAGTTACACCAGCGCGCCCGCGCGCGTCCCTCGCCTGCGTCTCCGACCAGCCCCGCAGAGAGCCGCTGCTCCTCCAACTAAAATCTCCAAAAAACTTTCCGGGTTTATGAAAAAAGAATAAAAGTTGTTTTGAGATGACTGCCTGATGTTTAGCAGTTGATCTCTGGAAAAAGTGATGTGGTCTGAGTGACCAAACATGCAGAAAATAAACAAAAACAAAGAAAGTACTAGAGAGCGCAGTACCGAGGCTGCCATCCGTGGCGCCATCTTGGATCTTACAGCAGCATGAGATCATTATCGGAGGTAACTAACACCTACATTTGTCACTCCTGTTCACAGACTCGAGGCCTGAGGACTACCTGCTCTCTACTTAGGATGCCAGTACCCTGCTCCGAGGCTCACCTGCCCACCACACCATCTGGAAAGGGGGATCTCTCCTTCTGCCTGACCACACTACCCTTGTCATGGAAGACCCACAGCACACCCTCACATCCTCCTCACTGCTTCTTTTAACTGAACTGTAAATAAACCCTGAGTCACCCCACATGAAGTGTCTTCTGTGTCTGTGTAGTGCCCATGCACCTGGATATGCTACAATATTCATCACCTGATTTGACAAAAACAATAAACAACTGCCAGAGAACAGTACACAGCATTACACTACAGACACACGCCGGGTACGACAGGTGCTCTACAGCACAGGAAAGCAGGAAGCCCCGTTTGAATTCCTGGACTGAAGGGTTGTGTGGCGGGCGGTCAGTCAAATAAGTAGAATTGCACAACTATGCCAGTCTGTGGCAAAAGCTGGCTATAAAATAATTAGGAATGTTCCAGTATCCCAACTTATGGCAGAACAGTCAATAAAGTAAGTAGGAATGCACGACTACGTCACCTGGGGAGTTTCACCCCAGGACATATTACCCACTGGTCAAAGCACAAAGGTCCATCTACTCTAGTAAGAAGCATGATCTGATACATGTTTCAAACCCCAAATGTACTTTATTATAAACAGTTCCAACAAAACAATACTAAATTCATGCCAGGACTTGTGTTGCCAAGAGAAAACTTTACAACAAAATAAACAAACAAAAGGAGAAATAAACACAGGACTTGGTCCTTACCAGTTCACAAAGCATAAACAGTCTCTCTGTCTCTCTCTCTCTCTCACACACACACACACACACACACACACACACACACACGTGCTCACCCATGATGTTGGACGAGAAGGTCTGGCTTGCTACCTCTGTTCCAGTTCATCCCAAAGGTGTTGGATGGGGTTGAGGTCAGGGTTCTGTGGGCTAGTTAAGTTCTTCCGCATCGAGTCCCAACCATGTCTTTATGGAGCTCGCTTTGTGCACTGATGCACAGTCATGCTAGAATAGAAAAGGTTCTATGATCATTAAGAGGTGTGTCCTAATACTATTGTTCATATAATGGATGTGTGGATGCTGTCCACTGACTCCTGTGCAGCATCCAATACAGTAACACTCAACAAATTGGTCTCCAAGGTCCTGGACCAGTGCTTCAGGCAACAACTCTGCACCTGGATATTGTGTACTCCTCAACTCTAACACTGAACACTGGCTGCATTCTAAGACCACTCCTTAACTCCCTATACACATACAACTGTGTTCCTGTCCACAATTCAAACACCATGATTAAGTATACGGATGATACCATAGTGATAGGCTTGCTCTCAGATATCGATGTGTACCTACAGAGAGGTGGTCCAGTGCCTGGTGAGGTGTTTCTTAGAGTTTATCTCTTAACAAAGAGTGTATAAGGTGAACACACTGCACTCTATCAATGGAAACATAGTGGAAAGAAGGTGTATCTTTGAATTGTCAATATTCCATCACTGTTAAAGAAAGCACAACTACTTTAGGTCACTAAAAAGAAAATCTTAGCAAAGATCTGCTCAACACTTTCTATCACTGTAGTATTTGGAGCATCATGATGGATACATTGGATCGTGACATGGTACAACACCTGTACTTCTCCACAGAAACAAGCTCTGCAGCAGGTCATCAACTGCATACAGAGCCACAGGTGTCCAGCTGTCAGCTCTCAAAGGTATTTACACCCACTGTCTCCACAGAGCCATCACTATCTACAACAGCCCTACAAACCCTGTCACTCTTTAATTCTGACACAAGAGAATGAGAGGCCACACTGCCAGATTAAAGAACAGAACATGTTTGCACTAATTGCATACTTACATTGCTGCCGCCAGTACACAGTTATGCCTCCTGACTGGACTACATGCTTAAAATTATAATTCTTACGTTTCTGAGCCCCTTCATCATTTATTTGTATTCATAGTTATCTTTATTATCCTTATTTATCTTTTTCATTGTTTTACTTCTATACATCGTTTATTACTTCTGTATTTTCTTGGGACAGCACACTGAATCTCAATGTAGAACGACAATAAAGGTATTCATATTCATAGGACAAAGTAAATCTGGAATAAATCTGTGTAACGGACAAAAAAAACCCATTTTCTTCTACTTTACAATTTTGCATATATTTTGTGAAAATGTATCCTTTTTATACAAACAACCAACACATCTCTGTTACCAAATGAATCGTTATTTTGAAAAACACACATTTACAACTGATAGATGAATAGATGGAAGTGGTAATTGTAGGGGTAGTGTCACTGAAGTGTCTGATAAAACAATTTAAAAGTCAATACAGTTTTTTTTTCGTCTGAACAAATACGATTAGTTAAAAGAAAGTGGCTAAAAAATGTTTGGTTTTGACCGCAAGATTAAAAGGTTTTGACACGATAAAGTTAAAATGAGTGTTATTTGCATTACATTCATTGGATACTTTTGCATCTGTGCTTACAAACTTCCGAAAACAAACTGTTTTAAATTCATACAGAAGTAAAAATTTTAATTTATAGGGACTCATGGATGACCGATGACCTTGGTTTGGATAAGAGGCTCAGATAATGGATGGATGTTCACTGTATGTTCTGTCCTTTGCTGCCTGTGTTTTTCTCTGTGCCATCTGGCCGTTTGTTTTGGTTCTCAGGTCCACCTTAGTTCTGCCCCTTGATCTGTGTAGTCATCAGTCCCTCGTGCAGATGTTCCCCATTCTGATTCAGCACATGTATCCCTGTGTCTTTGTTTTTTCGGTCCACCCTGACACTTCCCATGTGTTTTCTGTTTGGATTATTCCTGAAAATCATCTTGTAGTCTTTACTCAGTGGCCTCTGTCATGTTTGTCTGCCTTAAGTCAATTTCCCCGTCCTTAGATTTGTTTTCTTTTTCCAGTTATTACTTCAGTGTGTCCTTTTTTTAAATCTTCTGTGTATTGTTTTGTTCAATAAACTCACTGCCACTACGTCGACCACCAGTCCTCCCTACAGATGTCACAGGGACAGATGGATGGATAGATGGACACATGGATATCTCTCATTGTTTGCTATAAGAGGCTTAGTTATAACAGTTAAACTAAATGTGTTGGGACGGTAATTTCCTAATCAGGAAATTAAAATTACCTTCATTTTGGCCTTCATTTTCTAAACAGGAAATTAAAGAAAATGAAGGGGAAAGGTGCACAGATTAAGGCTGATTATGGGGTAAAACTACTTACTAAATTAAAGCACCTTAAATTTAAGATTGAGGGGTTTCACACTCATGCCTTTAATCTAATTTTAAGGTAAAATGAAGGGGTTGGTTTCACAAATGAATAGCCTATTAATTCAAATGAAGGGGTTTGGTGTATTTTCAGGGTAAATTATGGTAGGATTAAGCACATTTGAAGTACATTGTGTTTTGTAGTGTATGGAACCCAAATTAAGAAAGCCCACTAGCTAGGAAGGTTAATAATATGTACGATCATTTGGTCTATATTGTTTTTCTACACAATTTGTTCTACACACCAATCACCAAACCCATCCTCATCTCATTCACAAACATCGGCTTTGGATTTTTCATCTCACAAGACAAGTCAGAATTGAGCATGATATCAGGACAATGGAGAAGAAAGAATGAAACTGAATGTAGTCTGCCAGTCTACATTCAACAATAGCAGGGCTATGAATCATGCTGGCAAACTCTGCTGTGTGATATAGTATGTACAGCACACACACACAAACATTCCACTGTTGCGTCAGCGTCACTAATAATACCTGCTCACTGGTGGTCCTGTGAGGGTCCTGGCTGTAGAACATTAGGTTCTCCTCTCTCCCTGCTCACCTGGCTCTGTACAGGATTTCCTTATTCATAAACACTTTAATCCCCAGGTGGTCCCTTTTAAACCCCCCAGACAGGTGACTGTATCTTTTACCACCCCCACCTCTACTGGGACACCAAAATGGTCCAAAATTGCTGTGGTCCATGGTTTGACTTGGTTTGTGCGTCTCTCCATGATCTGTCTTACCAACAATTTTAAGGAGCGCACTCATTATTGTTATTATTATTATTACTTTTTGTGTTTGTGTTTTCAATTGGTTACCATTACTAAGCAATTGCTGGCTGCTTCATTTCCTCTTCTATTTGTTTTGTTCTCTATTTTGTTTTGTTTATGCTATTTTCCACCATTTATTTTCCTCCAAACACCTGCTTGTTCGCTTTGTAGATTTACTTCCTTCGTCCTTCCTGTGTCTTGTTGTTCTGTTGTATTAGTAGTGCTGTGTCTGGATTTTCAGTTAGTTATTGTGTTCTGCCTTTTGTGCATGTAGCAAAGAAACAGTCGGCTGCTTCAGGTTCCAATCCTTATTTATTTATTAATTTTCTGATCATGCTTTATCGTTTATCTTGTTTTTGTTCAGTTTTCTTAATTGTGTGTGTGTGTGTGTGTGTGTGTGTGTGTGTGTGTGTGTGTAATCCACCCAGGACTGTTTCCATCATTTCACCATAAACAGGGTTGTCAACGGTTTCAAGAGACACAGAACGGTAAAATGTTCCATATTGAAGTACGAATTGCACTTTGTCCCTTTTTTGGAAAACCATGACGGAGAAATTAGTCCTCTAATGAAGATTTGTATGACGCCAACTCTAGGGTGACCAGAGCTGAGCTTGTAAAACAGATGACAGCTGTTTGTGTCGGGGAGGGAGGGGATTATACAAATGTGTCAACAATAGCATGTGTATTTTTTGTAAATCATTTTGGCATTTTGGAAGAAACCGAGCGCCATGTGCTTCTTGTAACAAAGGAAACCGATGGCAATGATTGGTGCTACTTGCATTTAATTCTGCAGTGATTGGTGCTACTGATTAATTCTGTTTAAGGTTAAGACGAACATCCCATTACCCAAAACTGCTACCTCGCTCAATAACACAAACACCCCCCACCACCACCACAAACCGCTCACTTATCTCTCAGGCCACTAGTACGAATAGAAGTGAATAGACGTGTAGGAGAGTAACTAGTTTATGAGAGATGCCCATGACATGCAAATGTTTAGGCCGGAGGCAATTTCCAGGTCTCAACAAGAGGACATTTCTAGGGAAAAGAGGACGTCTGGTCACCCAAGACAACATGCAAGATGCAGAGTGCAGGGCTGTGTTAGGATGGCTGAAAGCCACGACAGGCCTCTGTATTGATAAATGACTGGCAATTAAATTTTAGCCCCCTCTCAACAATATTTTCGCCGGACAGGAGCGTTTGTGCCTAAGCAAGTGTCAGATTGATCCCCAAGTGGCGGAGTCTCTTCACTGTAGGTATTATTTGGATTGTGTTGTGTATTTATGTGTGGTGTGTAGTATCAGGGCTCTCACCCCTCAGCTAGCTCATACTGCCTCGGTAAGCCTGGGTCCTGGCTGCTTCTGTTCTTATATTTAGGTTATTGGGCCTCTAAGGCATTCTGCAGTATGTCATGTGCAGCTGTATGGTGTACTCTGTCTGTGCATCAACATTGTCCGTGTTTACGCAAGCTAGTGTACAGTCGGCCCCCGAAATTCGCGTGGGTTACGTGCCAAGAGCACCCATGAAGTATGAAAAACTGAATTCGTAAAATGCCTATAAATGCCCATTTTTAATAGTGTAATCCCTATATATTCCCCAAATGTGGTAAACTCAGTTTAACACATTACCCTGTAAAGGTAAAGGTAATGTAAATGTAAAGGTAACTTCAAGGGAGCCTTGAGCGAGGCTACACATGGGAAACTGTTATGATGCAGGACTGTATCTGCCAGAGATGTGTTAAAGGGTAGCAGCCAATCAGTAACAAGGAGAAATGAATAACGCTCTCGGATTTGTTATTTTCAAACCTCCCATCTCTGAGTACAGGGGTATTTCACCATCCCAAGACACATTTTCATATACGTTTGCTTTGTGTTCTTTCGACAGTACTAAAGAGTTTATACAGTTATATTTTTTACATGGGAACTTTTATGTTACTAAATTAATAAATTATAATTTTGTTAATAATTTAGCACTAAAACGCATTAAAAAAGCAAAAAAACATGGAGGATTGAGGCCTTTTTAGAGAAAAGTGGTTGGACTTGTATTTCTAAGCATACCATAAATAATTCCAATCAACACATTACTTCAAGAACACAGAAGGGAGGAATGAACTTAATAAGCTGTTGTGCTCAAATATTAACAACCTTTTCCTATAATTGCCTTTAATTAATGCATTTTAATGGGGTACTCTTGAATTCTCTGAATGAATGGAGGCGTATTTTATTGCTCAAACATCTTTCATCCCTTGTTTCGCTGGCATTGCTGTGGGTGGTTTTTTTTAATCTGACCATTTTGTCTTATGTGTTAACGTCCTCCTCTGCCAATTAGACCAACATGTGGTTCCTGAAATGCTGATAGTAGCTGGTCAAATACTTGTTTTCACGATGGGCTTTGGTCCAAATGTGCTGAGGTGTTGCTCTAAATGTAAGATGTAAAAATGTGAGATGGCTAGCCAGGCTGTATGGCTTCCTGAACGTAGGTGGTATTAGTAAAGTAAAGTAAAGTGGCTCCTTATAGTCATGCGTTAACATCCCACAGTGGACTGCTGCCAATGAAGGGTGCTGGGGGAGAAGTGTGTGGGGACGTTCCTTGTTCAAGGGAACCTCAGTGGTACCACTAGCAGTCCTTGGATTTGAACCCACAACCTTATGATCACAGGGGCAACTCCCTAACCACTAACCCACCAGCTGCCCCATATTGCATCATTATTGTAGGTTTTCATTATAGATTTAATAAAAGAAGTCAAATGGCTACAACCATGTTTGATTATTTTGTGGCACAGAATATAATTATAACAGTGGGGTGCTCAAGGGGTTTATTTAGCGCCGCTACAAGATCACCCTATCATTACAAAATGCATTGGTCTGTCTCGCCCAACAGTTTTAATTGAAAAAATGTTAAATATATATTTTTTGTGTACATACATTTGCACTTCTACCACATCCCTATACATGGATTTGGTCTTGCTTTACCTTTGTACATATGACTTGCTTATAAGCAACACTACAAAACTGAATGTATGAACATGTAATTGTAAATTAAATTGAAAGGGCAATAGAACAGCTGAAATTAGAATAAAATAATTAAGCATACTTAGACAAAAATCATTAAATGTAATTATAATAAACCAAGACTATTTCAGTGAATGGGCTTTTATCGATTTAAATCATTTTGTGGTTTATTTCACTACAGCATATCAAGGCAGTAAGAACATTTATTTATTTATTTGTTTATTTGTTTATTTATTTGTTTGTTTGTGTGTGTTTGGTTTTTTAAATGTATTTTTACCTGTTGTGTCTGGCATCTTAGCAAGCAGAATATGAAGCTGGGTGCCTTTGTGTGCCAGACACCTTTGCTTTGCCAAGTGGGGCTTGACAGGGTATGCCCCTCTTGTAATCTGAATTTTTGATTTATTTCAATTATTTGACATAAAATTTAGCCATATCAGATAGGGGTAGATAAGAAAAAGAGAAACAAAAAAAAAAAAAAAAAACCAAGTTGAGGAGGTTGAAGGTCCAAATGAAGACTGCTGTCACTGAATAATCGCTCCAAAGTCCGCATCTGACAAACAAGAACTAGCCACACAAACACAGAACAAAATACAAAGCAACGGCAACACAAACATCATACACTCATACTGTCAATGCTATAACAGCACACAGAAACCTGGGTGCCTATGCCTATACCTGTATGCGTGTGTGTACAGTCATGGCCAAAATTATTTCTCACAGAAAAGTATTGCAATAACACATATTTTGCTATACACATGTTTATTCTCTTTGTGTGTATTGGAACAAAACAAAAACACGAGGAAAAAAAGCAAATTTGACACAATGTCACACAAAACTCCAAAAATGGGCTGGACAAATTGTGGAAAAATAAGATTGTTTCAAGCATGTGATGCTCCTTTAAACTCTCCTGGGGCAGTAACAGGTGGGCAATATAAAAATCACACCTGACAGCAGAAAAAAAGGAAAGAAGTTCACTTAGTCTTTGCATTGTATGTCTGTGTGTACCACACTAAGCATGGACAACAGAAAGAGGAGAAGAGAACTGTGTGAGGACTTGAGAACCACAGTGGTGGAAAAATATAAACAATCTCAAGGTTACATCTCCAGAGATCTAGATTTGCCTTTGTCCACAGTGAAAGGTTGCAACGCAGGATAGTTCGGATGGTGGATAAGCCCCAAACAAGTTACAACGTTTAAGTGAAATGAAACAGAAGGACCTCACTGCTAACATAGAGACATAATAAAGCAAGACTACAGTTTGCCAAAATGTACTTGAGTAAGCCAAAATCCTTCTGGGAAAATGTCTTGTGGACAGATGAGACCAAGAAAGAGGTTTTTGGTAAAGTACATCAGTCTACTTTTTACCGAAAACGGAATGAGGCCTACAAAGAGAAGAACACGGTCAAACATGGTGGAAGTTCAATGATGTTTTGGGGTTGTTTAGCTGCCTCTGGCACTGGGTACCTTGACTGTGTGCAAGGCATCATGAAATCTGAGGATTACCAAAGGATTTTGGGTCGCACTGTAGGGCCCAGTGTCAGAAAGCTGGGTTTGCGTCTGAGATCTTGGGTCTTCCAGCAGCACAATGATCCCAAACATACTTCAAAAAGCTCCCAGAAATGGATGGCAACAAAGCGCTGGAGAGTTCTGAAGTGGCCAGCAATGAGCCCAGATCTAAATCTAAATCTAAATCTAAATCTAAGCTGCTGTTGGGAAAAGGCGCCCTTCCAATATGAGAGACCTGGAGCAGTTTGCAAAGGAAGAGTGGTCCAGAATTCTGGGTGAAAGGTGTAAGAAGCTTATTGATGGTTATAGGAAGTGACTGATTTCAGTTATTTTTTCCGAAAGGGTGTGCAACCAAATATTAAGTTAAGGGAGCCAATAAGTTTGTCCATCCCATTTTTGGAGTTTTGTTTTGTTGTTCCAATACACACAAAGAGAATAAACACGTGTATAGCAAAACATGTGTTAATGCAATACTTTTCTGTGAGAAATACTTGATTTTCTGGTCAAATTTCAGGGGTACCATCAATTTTGGCCATGACTGTATGTGAGTGAGCGAGTGAGTGTGTGAGTGGGTGTGTGTGTGTAGTGTCCGGGTTCATTATGGAATGTTTTGCTTTGAGGGTGAAGGGCCACACTCACGCCGCCCCGGCGTCCAGGGAAGATGGAGCATCCCTGGAGGCCGCAAGACCCGGCGGCCCCATTGGAGGCCGGGGGACCCTGGCCGCACACCCCACGAGGGCAGAGCGCCAGCCCCAAGAGACAGAGGGGGAGGCCCAGCCAGGAGCAAATGGTCCAAGCCCTGCATACCCAGAAGCCGACAGGCGCCAGCCAGCAGCCCAGGAGCTAACAGACGCCACACCCATACCACCCAGCCACCCCCGCCCACCCGTCCTGCCCACCTAGTCTTGAATGAAGAACATTTATTTATAAAGCACATGTAGAAAATGCCACAGGTGTGGAGCCAGAGTGCTGAGTTCTTATCATGGGGCGTAAGAATGCCAGGTGACCTTTCTTTTCCACACACACACACACACACACACACACACACACACACACACACACACACACACACCATTTCAGCAGCTACTGACAAAAAATTACTTTTTCACTTTGTCAGCTTCAACTTCTGTCTGTAATTCTATTGTAGTGTTCAGCAGCCTAAAATAATGCAAACAGGGAAGAAGAGGCTATTTCCACAAAGGAAGAGAAAGGAATCTTTTCTTATTTGTGTTCTTTTCATTTTTATCTCATGCAACAATTTCACAAGGAGAGCAACTTGTGCACAATGACTAGGGATTGAACAATTATTTGTGTTATGGTAATTTTAAAAGAAGAGGTTTATAAAAACCTGAATTTGTTCTGTTTATCTGTTTATATTTCTCTTTGGATGTGCCTGATTGCACAGAAAACCATGAACAAGCTGTATTGGAGGAATTGCATTTACACATAAATTACACACAAAAAAACCAACAGACATATTGCCTGATCTTAATGAGGACATTTGCATGAACTAGGAATGCACTTCAAATTTAGCAGAGGTGCTCAGCATCCTGAGCTCAACACTGCTACTATCATGGCTGCTTTTTGCATTTTTTTAACCTATGTATTTTACTGCGCACTGCATAACACCACCAGTATTAGTGATAACTGGTGACTGAGGGACAGTAGCAGATAACTAATTGAAAAAATTATTGTTTTTGTTTTGTTTGCAAAGCGATTGAAACAGGTTGAAATGCCATGAGACAGGGAAAGTCTCTAACCCTAACCCTAACAGCCACCAGTTAGCGCAGATACTGGCGGTGTTACGCAGTGCGCATTAAAATACATAGTGAAACGTTGTCCTAGCACGGAAAAGTGTTTTCCTAGTGTGGAAAAAAGCCCTAAAGCGTGATCGCAGCACGTATTTTGATTACATTGTATGTCACAATGGCTGCACAAAAGGTCGTGAGAGGTTCTTTAATTTGTCATAAAGGGCTAGCGCAAGGCAGCCGGTTGCTCACATTAAGTGGCAAGCCTTTATAAACAGCCTTTCCCCAAGATCAAGGAATGCTCCTTTTATGCCCTACACACCACCACGTCAATAATATAGTCAATAATAACGGAACAAGATTTGAGGGTACATGGCCCCATCAATGCAGTGAAAGAAACACATCCACAAACAAAGTTTCCACCTCCATATACTCAACATTTCTCATTCTCTTAACACAGCAGGTGGAGTTGATGAAATAGAGCTCAGTTTTGGTCTCGTGACCACAGCACTTTCTCCCAAGCCATCTCTGAATCATTTAGATGTTCACTGGCATTGGCTGTATGTGTGCCTACGTGAGCAGGGGGACCTTGCAGGCACTGCAAGACTTCGATCCATTATGATGTAGTAAGTTTTACCAATGGAGTTGTTAGTGACTGTAGACTGATCCCTCACCTTTCTCATGACCGTTCTTACCACATGAGGCAAGATACTGCATGGAGCTCCAGACTGAGGGCAACTAATGTTTCTTCCATTTCTGAATAATTACACCAACAGTTCACCTTCTCACCAAGCTTCTTGCTGAGAGTCTTGTAATTCCAGCCTTGTGCAGGTCTACAATCTTCTCCCTGCTGTCCTTTGACAGTTCTTTGGTCTTGCCCATGGTGGTGGAGAGGTTGGAATGGATGAAACTGATTCTGTGGACAGGTGTGCTTTATTGACATATCGAGTTAAGATCAGGAGACTCTGTAATTAATAGACTGAACGTTATCTGTGTGCAACATGGGCACGCAGCCAGTCTGGGGGAGCCAGAGCCAGAAGTGTTTGGGTTGTAGGGTATCACATACTTATTTAAATAACATGCTAATCAATAACTGCTATGTAACATGTTTTTTAGTTGATCAATCTATTTCTCTCCATAAAAATGAAACTATCTTAAAAATTAGAGACTGTTAATTTTTTGTAAGTCAGCAAATTTATGAATTCAGCAGAGGATCAAATAATTATTCCCCCCACTGTATAAGGGGACATGGATGAGCGTATAGGTCTCCTCATTAGAGTCTACTGGGGGATGAGAGAGATGAGGAGAGAAGCTTGTAGAGGATGAGGAAGGTAGAGGGCTGGGAGGAAGAAATGGTAGACTTTGGAACAACAGGACAGGACAAGAAGAAGGAGGGGAGAGATGGATAGGAACTTTTGCTGACTATCCTGTGAGAATCAGAATCTTTTTCATCTTCTTTTGAGGAACAAAACTCAATTTGAAACACCAGATATCAAGCTTGCTCATTTGATATGAAAACCATAAACTGCACATGTTTACATGCCTACTATTACATATTGACTTCATAATTTCAACATCAATAACATTTGATGAGTGTCTGCCAGCACCAGCATGTTTAAATTGAATTCTGTGAAACGCTTTGATTGCAATTTAATGAACTATTATTTACGAAGCTACAAAACTCCAGACATGTAGTTTTCCTATTTTAATAACTGTCATAAGTCATTTTGAAGAAAAAATATTTTCTATTGAGCAAAAGTGGGGAGGCTTTCTTAGATTTTTGGTTAGGACACAGTTTGAACAGTTTCTTTTTTCTGCCATAAAGGGCTAATTCAAGCGGGTGGCTCACATGAGGTGGCAAGCCTTTATTAAACAGCCTGTCACCAAGATCATGAACTGCTCCTTTTATGATCTACACACCACCACATCAATAATATAGAACTAATGTTTGAGTATACACTTCTACGTACACCCATTCAAATTAAACAAACATCCTGAATGAACTAGAATGCAATTCCATGAGAAGTGTGATTGCGCTACAGATTTCTGAGAACCATGCAGAAAAAGATTAAAGGTACGTGCATGCACTGCGAAACCAAACACCTTCATTTTACCTCTTTAAATTACCATAATTAAGAGAAAAGGGCCCAGATTAAAGCTGATTAAGGGGTAAAATACTGAATTTTCCCCTGACCTTTCCAAAATTGCCCCTTAAATAATAGAGCCTCCTGAATTAATGCCTTAAATTTAAGATTAAGGGGTTTCACACTCATGCATTGAATCTAATTAAACGGCTGGTTTCACAAATCAATTGTGACTTAATTCAAATTAAGGGCTTTGGTGTATTTTCAGTGGTAAATTAAGGTCCCCTTAAGCACATTTTAAGCACATTGCTTTTCGTAGCAATGGCTAGGGAATCACAAAGAGCTCAGAGAATCAGAGAAAAACCACACTTTAGTGTCCTTTCTGTGAACACAGTTTCACCCAGAAAACATAAGCCTCAAATCAGCTAACTGAGCTGGCAAACACTTCATCTCAGGTTGAGAGTCTGGGTGTCATCCTTGACAGCAATCTCTCCTTCACTGCCTGAATAGACATCATCACTCTGTCTGCTTACTTCCACCTCCGTAACATTAACCGCCTTTGTCCTTCCCTCACCCTCACTACCATCGCCATATTAGTCAATGCCCTTGTCAGATCCCGCCTCGATTACTGTAATGCATTTCTTTAAGGTTTACCATATAAATCTCTCCATAAACTTGAACTGGGTCAGAACTTCAACTGGGTCGTTCATATCGTTGCCAGAACTCCATGCACACAACACATCACCCTTGAAGCAACTTCACTGGCTCCCTATTCATTTCCCCATAGAGTATAAACTCCTTCTTTTCACATTTAAAGCTCTCCATAACCTATCTCCACCCTATCTCACCAATCTCCTTGATAATTACACTCCTTCACGCAATCTCCGTTCCTCCTCTGGTTCTCTCCTCTCCACACCTCCCGCCCATATGTCCACCATGGGGCTGCACTGCTCCCCAACTTTGGAATGCACTCCCACTTGAGCTCTGAACCACTACAACCTTGCCCATGTTTAGATCTCTACTCAGATTAGCCTATCCCACATGGCTTTCTGACACCGCATACCAATATCATCTATATGTATTTATATGTCTTTTGTATGTAAATGTGTATGTTTTTTCTGTAAAGTGACCTTGGGAGTTGTAAAATGCGCTGACAAATAACATGTATCCTTCTTCTTCTTCTTCTTATTATTATTATTCAGAAGCTGTGTTCAGAGTCTGATTATTTTTTGTAAACCACAACAGACAGTGGCGCGTCTTTCTTTTTGTAACTGACCTTGGCTTTAGTGGCTGTTTATGAGCCTGCTGTCTCTTGAACTTTCGCCGGCTACTTTTTTCTCCACATTTGGGTCCTATAATCTGCCATCGCTGGCAGAATGAGCCGATCACAATACTCATTTGAAGACTCTCTCACCCTATTGATTTTCAAGGCGACTCACTCCTTCACACTCTCTCCGCTCTCTTTAAATGATAAATAATTAGCTGCCTGAAAAGTTGTATACAAGTGCACTGGTGTAAAACCTGTTTTACTGGAGCTGTGACACAATTTAAAACAGCCTTGGAGGTGAAGTGGCACAAAAATGCTAGAAGAAGAAGAAGAAGAAGAAGAAGAAGAAGAAGAAGAAGAAGAAGAAGAAGAAGAAAAACTTAAGAACAACAGTTTTGTGATTGCTTCCATAATCACATTGATAACCACTACATGGACAGACTAAAACTCTGGAACAATTTTTGTGTTGTGTTTAAATCCCAGTTCACTGCCTTTTATGCCCAATTTATTTTCGCAAAACAAGCTTGCATATGTCTTCTGACTGTCACTGTTGCTCCAAATGAGGTCAGCTTCTCATCTTGGGCTTAGTCATGGCATTAGAGGGCAAAATAGATGAAAAGGTTGAGTGATCCCTCCTCACTGACTGTGTAACACCAGATTTAGCTAGCAAACTGTAATATTACATTGCAGCTACATTGCCCATGATTTTATGCCCACTTTATCTCAATTTCCACCCACTTGCTAGAACAACATTGAAAAAAGGAGGTAGCACATCCTTACTTTGAGACATGTGAACCACCACCACATCTTCTGAGCTGTGCTAACTTGGAGGAGAATGCTAACTGCCAGTTCTGCTACCATAGCCAACATGCTGACTAGAATAACACTGAGTGAGTGATCGGGATGAGAGAAGGCCATCCTACTCTCTCAGAGAGAGCAAAGCAAAGCCACAGATTGCTGCAGCACCACTGGGGGTTGAACTCTCAGTCTCCTGATGATAAGGCCATCACTTAGACAGCTATCAGGAGCCTTAGCTACATTTAGATATGTGTTAGACATTTATATACTACTTATATTTTTCCCAAATTGCTCATTTAGAATTAACATTGTATTTCAAGTACAAGCTCAAAATCTGCACCTCATTCCAGTGCACAACTGACTGTTGCAAACAAGAATGTTTTTCTGGAGCTTACATGCCTTAACAGCTTGAACTCCCGGAACTGTCATTATGGTGTAGCTGGAAGTAACATAACAGCTCGGTAAGAATGGTTCTTTGGTCTTTGATGTTACTTAACTATCGTCATCATCATTTCTCTCTCATATTGATTTAGTGTGTGTATGTACTTTGTGGTGCTTAAACCCAATCTATTGCACCCAGAGTTGGCATTTCTAACATGTCGTCTCTTTGTCATATGTGTCTAGTTGTTGATTTATGGGACAATAGACAATGACAGACATGACCCCTACCAAGATCTGTCAGAGCTTTGCAATTCACTGATGCAAATCTAAGCTTAGATTCAGGGTTGGCATTTCTAACGAGCACATGTGGTAGAATAAAGAAATATGGAGAACAGCATCTAACTCTGATGAAAAACACGAAAAAGTTGTGAAATCGCACCTCACTCATAGACTGGAGCACCACCAAGCAAAGGTTTCAAATTAAACAAATACATTTCTCATCCCCCTTGTTACATACTGTATGTGTGATTTGTTGCTTTATGTGAATATGACTGACATCACTCCTACCAAATCCTGTCTGACCCATGCAATTTGTTGATGCAAATCTAAGCTTAGACCCAATTTTGGCATTTCTAACAAGCACATGGTGTAGAACAATGAAATATGGTACACTGTGAAAATAGGGGTGAAAATTAAAATCGCGCCATAAACACTCATGGACCCTTTTTGCGTCACTTAAAAATTTATTTTTCCCCATGCTTGGCTCTGCTTATTGGTGAAAAACTGACAGAGATCTCAAAGTATGCAAACGAATTCCATTTCATCCCATGTTGTTTGGTAGTTTATGACTGGTTTGATCTAATGACAGTAGAAAGTGTGGACAGCAAAGGCTCATTTCAGAGGCAAAGCACCTGGAAAGAACTAAAGAAAGGGGATTGAACCAAATCATTATCATCTCTGAGTGGACCTGATGTCACGTACCCCTCCTGTTGCCTTGTGAGTGTGGAGAGAGCACCAGAGGAAACCGCCATGTTGCACTTGAGACTTTTATTTACA
>JBBPDC010174383.1:0-16652 GCA_037974485.1 Hemigrammopetersius urotaenia | reverse complement strand
TGTGTGTGTGTGTGTGTGTGTGTGTGTGTGTGTGTGTGTGTGTGTGTGTGTGTGTGTGTGTGTCTGTGTGTGTCTGTTGGAGGAGTGTACCAGCAGTCCCTCCTGTGTAAGGAAGAGATGTGTATTAGCTGTAACCACCACACCTCCCGCCCCCGTCCACCTTCCCAAGACACACATTTTTGTCACATACGCATACACCTTATTGTCTTGATGTCATAGCTTTCGAGGGGGTGCATGACGTCAAGGCCATCCTTTTTGCTGGATTACACCCGTATGTGTGCCCACGTCCTCCTGACGAGCACCTTGATCCCAATATGTGGACTCATAGTTAGACAAATACTAAAGAACACACACATCCAGTAAGAGCCTGGACACAAACCCAGGCCATCAGAGCCAGGTACTCCGTCCTCCTCTTCCAAATGATCTCATGCTTCCTTTCTTCATTCCTCACCCGACCATCCTCGCTCTCCTTACTTCCTTCTGTTTGCCAGGTTGCGCTCCGGCTGCCAAAGCCTGGCACAAGGTTACGACCGCTGAACCTGTGCCAGGACCTTTTTAGAGGCTCTCCCTGATCTAGATATATGTAGCTCTCAATAGCTGGACCCAAATGAAACTCTTTCTGCTTTTCCACCTGTATTTAAATGGTTGAAGCGGTTAAAACTGATGTTGTAGTTCATGTTATGTTGAAGAAGTTGTTTTGTTAAAGTTAAGCTAAAGGTTTAATTGGGTTATGGCTTAATCAGGGTGAAAACAACATTCATACAGTTAAAGCTAATGTTGGAGCTGATGTTCTTATCAGACTAAAGTTTATGTATTTGTGTGGTTGATTGCATAGAGCTATAAAATTGATTGCATTTAGCTCTAAAGCTGATTTTTAAATCAGGTTAAAACTGGTTTTGTAACTGATGTTTAACAACTGAACTTGATGTCGAATGTAAAGTTATTATCAGGTCGAAGCTGATGATTTTGTTATGCTGAAGCTGATGTTCATATCAAAGTAAAATTGATGGGATGAGGCTTAAGCTTATGGTGATGGTAATGTTTTTATCAGGTTGAAGTTGATCGTTTTATATGGTTGTAGCTGAAGATGTTGAAGCTGATTTTCTTTTTAAGCTAATGTTGAGGTTAAAGTTTTCAATCAAGTTAAAGCTGAAGTTGTCATCAGGTTGATGCTGAAGGTTTTGTTCTGTTAAAATTTTATCTTGCACCAAAGTGTCAGGTTGAAGCTGAAGTAACAAGTCTTTTTAATCAGGTCGAAGCTGACGTTGCATCTAAAGTGTTTAGGATGATGCCAATGGGTTTATCAAGTTAAAGCAAATGTTCAAACTGATGTTCAGCCTGAAGCCCATGTGGAAGTTAAGATTTTTTATCAAGCTGATACTGATATTATGTCAGGCTGAAGTTGGTGCTGAAGCTGAAGTTCATCAAGTAGAAGCTGATGTTGAAACTGAAGAAGTTAAAGTTTTCAGTCAAGTTTAAGCTGTTGTTAGGTTTAGATTGAAGCTGAAGTTTTCTAAAAGTTGATGCTCTAATGTAGGGTTGTCAAAAAAATTGATTCTTAGATACTAATCGATTCTAAATTTTAGTATCGAGTTTGATATCAATTATCACTGGTATCGATACTTAAGAGCCAGTTTTGCATTTAAGACTTTTACCAGTTTTATAAATGTGGGTTTTATGGCAATAGATACACACACTTTCATTTTATTTGCACTTTTTAGTCATTTTAAATGTATGTGTGTCTACATCTAACACGTTTGGTTGGAAAAATACATGCTGTACATTCAAATCAGAGTGTCTTCCATGTCTGGAATGGATGTACAGTGTCTATAAGGTAACAATAATATAATAAAAAGATAACCTTGCTTGAATTGTGTAATAGTTTTGAGTAAAATAAAATTTAGATTTTGGCTATTCTACTATGTACTATACATATACTATACTGACTGGGTTAAATAGAATTACATTAAAAAATATAACTTTGATGAACTAAAACTAGACTAAAATGTCATTAGTTTCATTGACTAAGGCAAAAATAGTCGTGGATAATTCTGATCAAAATAAGACTAAAATGCTCAGACTGAATGGTCGACTGAAACTTGACAAGACTAAAAATAGTACGGACATGACTTAAGACTAATAAAAACTAATATGACAGCTTCACGCAAACACTAGACTAAAACTAAAATTAGGACAGGCCGTCAAAAACATTACCCTGAACTCCCCCAGACCTATTGAACGTGGCCGGTGGCAAAGCTCTCCTCCCCACAGAACATTTAATTTAATAAAGCGTTTTTCAAAATACCCAAAGACGCTGTACAATTTTGAGTAGCCAAAGAAAGCGGAGCATTTTGTTTGCCTACTC
Source organism: Hemigrammopetersius urotaenia (assembly GCA_037974485.1). Lineage (NCBI taxonomy): Eukaryota > Metazoa > Chordata > Actinopteri > Characiformes > Alestidae > Hemigrammopetersius > Hemigrammopetersius urotaenia. The sequence continues at coordinate 14,287 of JBBPDC010174383.1, read as the reverse complement.
AAACCTAGCGCCGCAAAGTTTTATAGGGACCCTCAGCTCTCCACTGCAGAGAACCAGTGCAATGGCACCCTTTAATTTTTTTTATTAAAAAGTTCCTGTGTTTGATTTTTCTTCCCCTGTAGTATCAAAATAGTATCAAGTATCGAGTACAAGCCTACTCTAACGTGTAACTGATGTTTTTACTAAGTTGAAGTTGATGTTGTTTTCAGGTTGGCTTTACCAAGTTAAAAACTGTTCTAACAGATATTCTTATCAGACTGAACAACATGTATAATTTGAAAATGTTGGACCAACGTGGACCAAGTCTGACATACTGTAATGTGGAGTTATCCATTCATTCTCTCTCCTTCTCTAGGTCAGTGTGGGCAGATATCTGCCTTACTCATTCTTCTTTTTCTATGCTTCCCTCCATCTCTTGTCCTTTTCTCCCTGTTGTTCTCCCTCTTTCTCTCTCTAAGAGTAACAGTCTGCCAGTGCCATCTGCTAGCAGCTCCCCCTCGGCCTCTGAGAACACAAGTGCAAGCCAACACACACGCAAGCAAGCACATGCACACACATAGAGGAGGGGGACATGGGGGGTGGACTAGAATATATAAACTAGCAAGACACTGGCAAACCAGTCTAACATATCTTCACACAAACACACATTTTAATATGCAAAGCTGACACGCACACATACACACAAAGACCTGATCTTGCAAAGCAGTCTGAATGCAGTGAGTGGTTGTGCTGTTTGATCAGGCTGAAACTGGGGTGTTTTTATGGTTGTGTACCCTGTCTGATTCTCTCTCGCTCACAGTGAAGAATAGCTCTCCTCTGCACACAACCACACAGCTGCTGCCACAGCTGCAGCCAACCCAGCACAACCTTTTCCATACCCACACAGTCCTGTCAAATATCACTGGTATGACTATCACCATTATTAACCATGCTTTATTGTTCCCAAAGTAGAGGTTCCTCAGCTTTGGTTCCATACACCCAGTGCTTTTATAAGGACTCACACATTTAAATAGATTTAAATAACCTCAAATGAACTCAAATAGACCCAGATAGACTCAAATGGTGTCATAATGTAAGGGTATGTATGATATGCCTTACTCTATAGAAATGATTTAATTATTGAATTTAGGGGGCTCCTTACTTCTAGTGAAGGACAATCTGAATGCCATTTTGGATGCCCTGCTTCTAAAGACATTTTGGACAATGCCATGCTTCTAAATTTGTGGACATAATTTGGGGAAGACCCCTTTCTTTTCCAGCATGACTGTTACCAAATGTACAATGCAAAGTCCATAAAGTCATGGTTGGATGAATTTAGTGTGGAAGAACTTGACTGGCCCACACAGAGCCCTGACCTCAACCCCATCCAACACCTTTGGGATGAACTCGAACGGAGATTGTGAACCAGAACTTCTCATCCAACATCAGTGACTGACCTCATAAATGCTCTACAGAATGGACAGGCACAGAATTCCCACAAATCTTGTGGAAAGCCTTTCAAGAAGAGTGGAACTCCATAATAAAGTCTATGTATGTTAATGGAATGTCATTGAAGTCCCTTTTGGAATAACGGTCAAGTGTCCCCACACTTTTGTCCATGAAGTGTATACACACTGCTGTACTGCTGTAATGTAATGCTGTACAGAGTCATGTTCTAAGCCAGTGTAAAAATTAATATATGCACACCAATAAGAAACACTACGCTGAGAATGGAAACATCTTTGACTGTTATATGATTCAAATGTGAGGTGATACATAAAGGAAAAAATAACATTATTTCAGCTAATACAATGAAATCCTTTTTATAAGACTTTTTGGGCCATCAAACATTTGCCTGTTTTGCCTCTCCTGAAATATAAAACATTTGGCTCCTGAATGTCTTACAGGCTTCACACAGTCTGTGTTTCAGTAACAATAGTCTTATTTAGCAGTAAACAGAGTAAATTCCATATGGCTCAGTTTGGTAACAGCAAAAACTGTTTACAAAATGAATGTTTTAGCATTCAGACTGACACTGTGCCATTCATTTTTATATTACAAAATTTTACATAGTTTTTGAAATGACCTTTAATAGCTAATATGGTAGTCCATGGTGACTTCACTGCAACAACAAGTGTAGGAAAGAAACTCAATTTCTTGGTGGAAAATTTTTCATGAATATGTATTCTTAATATTTCTAAGTATTCTCAAAAATCTGCATACTTTGTCATTTTTTATGCTGTCTGCCTTTTTACAAATGCAGTACGCCACTTGAATGGCTTTTTGACAGGCAATGACAGGCAATAGGGTTTTCTTTACTCTGGCGATACATACAGCATTTGTAGAAATCTCCTCCTTATTTCATCATAACATTTGTTTACTCTCTCCTAAACAGGAATCAAAAATAAAAGCCACATGTGCATATGTGCACACACACATCTACACAAACAAGCACTCTGGAGGGAGTCTATTTCATTCTGCAGCAAAGTTATGCCTGCTGCAGACAGCAGAAGGTGTCTTTATTTTACATAACACATTCACCAAGTCTGCAGAAGAGTAATTGGCCTCTCTAGCTCTCTCCACTTGCACATTCTGGAGAGAGAGAGAGAGATTGAGAGAAAGAGAGAGAGAGAGAGAGAGAGAGAGAGAGAGAGTTGGAAGGGGAAGAAGAGGGAGGTAGAGTGAAAGTGAAAGAAAAAAAAGAATGTGTATGTATGTGTGTAGGAGGACGGGTGGGCGAAAAGAGAGGGATGAGATGAAAAAGATGAAGGGATGGCAAGATGCAGTTCGAATGCTCCAGCACATCACCCCGGAGCGAGGGGAGAGAGAGAGAGAGAGAGAGAGAGAAGAGAAGGTGAAATGTGTGTGTGTGCTCCAGTTCTGTGGGCAGGGACAGTGAAAGAGTGAAGAGGTGTAGTGTGTGTATGAGTGCGGAGAACAGTGTGGGCTACGTGGCCTCATGCGTTGGCGTGTGAGTGGGAGAGAGGACAAGAGCAGGAGAGCACAAAGTTTAGACTAAAATTTTAGGAAAAAAAACTGAGTTACAGAGAAACAAGAGAGAGAAGAGAGGGGCGGAGAGAGAGAGAGAGAGAGAGAGGGCGGTCTGAAAAAGGTAGTGATGCTGTCTAGCCTGGCTGTAACAAAACACTTGCAGTCATGACTTCTGACTGTACAGAGACTTTTACACTAATGCTTCTCCTCCATCGAGCTTGCACATAATTGAAAACGTCCATGAAATATTCACAATATTAATAACAGACACTACTTGTACTTTAAAGAATGAAGATAAAGTCTTCTGTACTTATACTGAAAGAAATTCAATTCATCTGAAAATCCCCTTTAGCCTGGGATTAAGTCTTATGTACTAAAAGTCCTTAGTACATATGCCTGGAAAACTAGTTCATCTGCTTTTAAAATAATCAGCTGTAAACAAAGCAAAGCAGTGTGGGAAGTGTAGTGTTAATGCAGCGATTCCTCTGACCCATTTCACAGCTGGGGGAAAGATTAACAAAGTAAGACTGGCAGGCTGGCAGTCACGACAACATACAGATGCCCACAAACAAAAACAAGAAAAAAGGTGAGAACAGGACGGTTGCTTTAGACTAATGAGATGAATAAAATATTATAGACAATCCATCCTAAAATGTCTTTACAAATCTGTAATTAAGAGACCATGAGTGTTATCCCCAATACCTATTCAAGAGAGCTAAACATCTCTCTTATCCATGTCTGGAAAGTCATGTCTGGACTAGAGATGCCAGGACTATATGCTATATTATTTTTCCACAAATGCTGTTTGTGTGGGATTATGGTCTTGAATTAGTTATAATTAACTCCCCATATCATTTCTTAGAATTAAACAGGCAGCTATAGGTGCACCGAATGTGCAGTATTTCGGTTAACTAGTGGGCGTGGATTTAAGCTGCTTTACAGGTTTAAGAAACAGTTGTGGACTACTTGAGCACTGATGTATGTCGCTCTGGAAGAGAGCATCAGCCAAATGCTGTAAATGTAAATGTAAATACTATTCCTACTCTGTCTTTCAGCCAGATGCATACTAAACTGCCACTTTTAGTTGCACATTCTGTGTATCCATACTCAATGTTTGTTTAAATGTATCCACCAAACCCTTTGTAGTTCACATATACAGACTGTAGCTCATCTGTTTCCCTGCCTCATTTATTAGTCTCCTTTACATGATTTATCATAGGTCAGGACTCCCTCAGGACCACCGGGTGAGCAGGTATTATTTTGGATTTTCAAAGGATCATTCGAAGAACCAACACAATTGATTAGATCAGGCCACCTTCTTCTATTGTTCCATGGTCCTGTTCTGATGATCATATGCCCAGTCCAAGTGCTTTCAGAGGTGGACAGGGGTCAACATGGGCACTCTGACCATAACCAGCATGAACTTTTTCAGCAATTTGTTGTACAGTACCTTCACTCAGTGAGGCTTGCCCACCCATTACCCTGTCACTGGTTGTCCTTCTTTAGACCAATTTTGATAGCTCTTGATCACCACATACTGGAAACACCCCACTAAACCTGCCATTTTGGAGATCTGATCCTATCCCATCATCTAACCATCATAATTCGGTTCTTGTCAAAGTTCTTACACTATGCATTCAATACAAAAACGGACTGTTCACTTACTGTCTAATACAGGGGTCACCAATATGGTGCCCCCAAGGAGCACATGAGTACCCCATGGACCTGTTCTAAAAATAGGATAACTCACCAGTGAGCTGCATCTAACATTTAATTTGATCCTGTTGCTAATCGTCTTTAATCACATTTGCAGTTCTATATATTTGAAAATGACAATATCTAAAAAAAAACAACATTTTTATTATACATAAAGTTTAGATAAGTTTAGGTAAGCTCTGTTCTAGTGTATCAAACCCTTCGTATGGCTCAGTACCCGTGAAGTAGCTCTCAGTTTCAGAATCAGAATCGCGTTTATTGGCCAAGTATGGGAGCGAACACATACAAGGAATTTGATTCCGGTAGCTGGTGTCTCTCAAGTACAACACAATAAAAAACAACAACAGTGATTAAAAGATACAATAAACAATATACTGAGCAAATATAATATACAATAATAAATCTACAATATGAATACATAATATGGATTTCAAAAAGGTTAGTGAGCTCTGGGCTAATATATCCCACACATGGACACGTGCCACTGAAATGATATAATATATGCTCTTCACTTCACCTGTGAGTAGTTTTAGTATTGTGGCTGATCAGTGTATGTAAATGCATTCATTTTTGTGACATCATAACATTAGGACATTCAAACCTGTCTGTTTCCACAGCTTAAATGGCCATTAACAGTATGTTGAGAAATTTAAACAGTGTTTACCTATTTCCATTCATTTTTTATGTGAAGAAAAGAAAGAAAAGATCAGTTTTTCTTGACACTAATTCCAGTATAGTCTGAGCTGGTAACTAACCTGGCTTTGACTGAAAGGACAGTACTGGTGACATCATTTCAACTGACAAAGACATTTTAGTACTCTCTCTCTCTCTCTCTCTCTCTCTCTCTCTCTCTCTCTCTGAAGATGACTTCTGTGCTGGGATGCTTTTAGCAAACCATAAACAGTATGATTCAAATCAACACCAGCAGGCTCACTGCAGCAGAGAGGATCTGACTGTGCTGTCAAAGCCATTGCCACCTCGGTAAAATTTGTGTTCCTGATTATGACAAGGGGCTGACAAAATCCCATTAATCAAATTAAAGAGTAAACAGAAAAAAAGTTAACTTTCGTAGTCTTTGACATTGCTGAAAGTAGAAGCCCTTGCATAACATGACAGAACAGTTACAGGATTTTGAAACGCAGCAATTAAACGAGTGGTAAATTAATATAAATTAGGGAATAAATGAGTTAAGAGGAGGCTGTAATACAAAACTGTGTGAGGGCTTTTACCTTGCAACAGTGATGAATATAAGACATGTACAAGCCTCCTACGCACACATACCTCAACACACCTTTTCAATCACTCTCGAATGCAGGAGATCATTGTAATTAAGTGCGTACAATAGGGTTTAATTAGCTCGGAGTGAGAGCAGGTGAATCTCAACTACATTAGCCACATGTCTGAGTGCTTGCTGTAGCCTTCAGCATGGTCCTCTATTATCTCCCTGCATGCTGGCAGCAGCTCTGTAATTAAAATTTGAGCTTTTGCCTATACTCTCCACAACTCAACACAATCAAACGCTCAGGGCAGAACAATGGGCCATAATTAAGGCATTTAGAGTGCTTTTTACAGAGACAGGAACTTCACGCACGCACACGCACACACACACACACATACACACACACACACATACACACACACATTACAGCAGTAAGCCAAATTTTTAAAACCACTTGCTTAATATTGTGTAACTCCATCTCTTGCCACCAAAACAGCTCTGAAACATGGACTCCACAAGACCTTTTAATGTGTTTCTATTTTCAGTGACTTCTATATGAATGTATCTAATGGCTGCTGGGCTCCTTAGGTTCTGTCAAATGTCCCTAAAATGCTTCATGATTCAAGTTTCCCTTTTCAGTTTCTATGACTGTTTTACATTATATAAATAATACAGTTCTCCAAATGACCTTAAGAAGAAAGAACCAGTTAAAAGCTAAGAGGAGTTTCCTTGTCATGTGCGTTCACAGCTCTTTTTCCTCTTGGAGTTTCCCCAGACAGGGATTGAACCTAGTCCTGGGCTTCATAGGTTTTTAACAGGAATTTACAGTTGAAAGGAAAATATAATGCATGACTATGGAAAGCAGCCCTGTAACAGCATGTGTAACAGTTTGGGCAGAGCAAATGTAATGCTGTTCTACAATCTTTTACATCAACTTGCTCTTTCACATTCTCTAAACGCAGAAACGCAGATTCAGGTCTGAGCTCTAGACGTGTTGCTGTGCTGAATGGTTTGGCCTCCATCAGCGCCGCTGAATGCTTTAGGGTCAGATGGTAGCAGGGTTAGAGAGAAGTCAGACATTTCACAATGGCCCATTCACGCGGCACTGAAAGCTCAGACAGAGCTAAATATGATCTGGTACAAGAGTCTGACCCTTTTAGATACAGGTGTAAGAAACTTATGGTTTTATTTTCCATACCTCTACTAGTGCTACAGCATGTAGTGGCCTTCAGAATGATTCAAACTCTTGACAAAGATAAGATCCAAAATGAGATTATGAAATGAAAATGCCATTTGTCAATTACTAGCTTGATATTGCACTGAAAATGCCTTTCAGACGTAAAAGTATTCAAAGAAAAAAAACCACATTTCTCAAGATACTTCTTCATAGTCTTTTTGCTCATCTTCGCCAAGAGTGTCAATCATAATTAGAATTAATTTGTGTATGGGGTGCATGGGCAGGGGTGGGGGAGTCTTTTCAGTAGCTTATTGAAGCACTACAAAGGAGGAAGGCACAGAAGCCTGTATTATTTTTTTTGTCATGTACATTTAATTGTTCTGGAATGAGGGCGTGATAGAAAATAATGAAAGGAAATTATAAGAAGACCAGAAACGCTCACTTTATCTTGCATGTGACAAATAAATTGATTCAACAACCCTCTGATGATCTTTCCATAAGACTCCTCGCTGTAGGGCTGCTGGGTTTGCTGGATTTGATTGCTGGCTGGGGCAGCCAGAATCCCTTCCATGTTGAGTCTCCATGTGTCTGTGTGGGTTTTTTGCTGGGGGCTCTGATTTCCTCCCACAGTCCAAAGACATGCGTGTCAGGTGAACTGAAGATGCCAAATTGTCCCTAGGTGGGACTGTGCATGTGTATGTGTTTGTGTCTGCCCTGTGTCCAGGGTAGGTGTTCCTGTGGCTTTCTAACTGAGACCCAGACTAGGGTAAGCAGGTCAGAAATTAAATAAATACATATTTAATGGTACTTTTTATTGGTACAGTCTAAAGACAAAAGTCTTTAAACCCCTCAAGAAGTCTTGAGTATGGATTGTCATTTTAGTCAATATAAGATTACAGCTGCTAACTTTACCTGAATACAATGAACTTTACATGAATACAAATTCATATGGATATGGATGTAACACAGCTTCAATTGCCTATAAACAGAACCCTACTAGCATTTGTGCATTTATACTTTTAAAAAGGGAAATTCCACAAAAATAATGATGTGATATGTGGCATTTGACAGAAATGCTGTTACAGTACTTCAGAGATGAGCTAAAACATACCTTTAAAACACACCCCCAGTGTTGTTACCAATGCTAACATAAAATAAAGCACTACTAATAAATATGCAGTTTCATGTTACATTTTGAATACGAGGCAAAAAAAAATCCCTAGGTGTTGCCCATGCAATTAACTATTTTATCTTACCCATTTAATCCCACTGGCAACAATTGTTGCTTTTGTTTTTTTATTTTGGAAGCTCTAAAAGTGATGTTTTTGCAGCTAATGCAAGTTTTTTTTTAAAAAGAGAAAAGGTTGTCTTCTCTAAATTGCATCAATGCCATGTGACTGGTGTGAATGGAGATATTACCAGGCCCCTTTACATCCAGCCTGCACCTCTGGAAAGAGATGTCTGCCTCAAACTTGTACATGAGGAATTCGTAAAATACCTTAATTAACAGATATTACTAAAATATTTTGAACACATATTTTCTAAAGGGTTTACTACTAATATTTAATGAGAATGATATGCCTGCATGCATCTTTTCACCCTAAGAAGAGTAAACGTAAGCACGGCAACATTTGTTGCCGCTAGCATAACACAGTCATAGTGCTAGTAATGCTACCGGTCAAAGGTTTTGGCTGTTTATCCTATTTATCTTTTTATTTTCTACACAACTTAAAACTATCAGAGGTGAGGCCAGGGGGTGTTACATGAGATCTAGGTGGGAAGAGCGGCCTCCCGTAGGGGGTGACCAGGTGGGTCGCTGCGGTGGGATCGCCCCTGCTGGGGGACGGGCCTTGGATCTTTTCAGTGTGTTGATGGCCCTCCACCGTTTGAGTGGTCGCAGAGGGTATAGGGGTTCCCTACCCATCCCCTACACATGTGGGTGTAAATAGGTCAAATTGAAGAATTTAGACTGTAGTATAAAACCTACATTTTCACTATCATAACCACCAAGAAATGAAAAACTTCAAACATACTGTGTGTTAGGGAAGTCTAAGGAGTAAAATGCATGCACTTATATGGCAGGGAAAAATTTGGGATTAAACGGGTTAAATTAACTCTTAATGGCCGTCTTTAGACCAATAGAATTTCCTTGAGCCTGACAAAGTTTTATTCCTATCGTCATATTTCTATTACAAGGTATTTCATTGTTACCCACAGGGCTGTTTAAGCATGAATATTGTATGCAGTCCTTTAATACTGTAAATTCTAGTTTATAACAACTGGTTCAAATACCAAAGGTATCTACAGCTGGGCACTTAAGCCAGCTGACCAATAAAAACACTCAACTCCTCTATATGAACTACTGAAACATGATTTAAAGCGAAGACATGGCTAATAGACTTTATGTTAAATATTGTAGAAAAGCATGATTTCTCTTAAAAACTCCAACCACCCAAACCCATTCTTGTATTTGTGAAAAAACATCAATCTACTTTGTAGCAAAGTTTATTTTGTCACTGTACCATCAGGGACAACATAAACCAGGTGAAAACAGTAAATTAAATCTTAAAATTAAATCAGACTCCGACTGCACATATTCTTTTCAGACCCAATCTGTAAGATTTGGAAGATCATTCAGACTCATAAAGACAATACATATATTCACACTCTGTCCTTCAGAATATACTTAATTAGAACAGGTAAGGTAAAAGTCCAGGGTCAAGACCGTTCTGTAGAAAGAAATAATTTTATGCAGTCTTATGCACAGGTGTGCACACGACACTTATGCACACGACACTAGACTGAGATTAGTGCCATCCATCTGCTCCCCTCCGCTCCAGAATCATGTAAGATCAGTTAAAAGTTGCTCTCATGTGCTCTGAGGTAAAGTAACACATTCTACTGTCCAGTCTCCTCTTTCTTTAGCATCTTTTTTAGGGCTATGAATTTGTTTTTGCCCAATCTACCCCTTTTCTGCAAGAGTTTCATCCTTTTCTTTTTGTTTTTGTTGGTCTTCTTAAGCAGACCGCCATCCTTTTTCGCAGTCAAAGATTTTTTCGCAGTCTCTCCATACGCTTTTGGGATGTTATGTTTTTCCTTGGTTTTGCCATCTTCCTTGGAATCCTTCCCATTCATTCTGGCCAATTTCTTCTTTTTGGGACCAACATCTTTCATTTGTTTACTTTTTACAGTAGCCTTGTTCTGAGGACCAGTGACTTCTGTTTTGCTGTTGTTGGCAGCCTTTGATTTCTGCTTGGCCTCCGTTGGTTTTCCCTGTGCTGTGACTTTGCTCAGCTGTTTCGCTTTGCTATTTGTTGGTTTTGCATTTTTCTCCTCTGATGTAACAGGAGTTTCTTTCTCAGCGGCCTGTTCTTCCTCATCATCTTCTGTGGGGGGGAAAGAAAAAGCCATTTAGAGTAAAAAAAACATCACACTACTTTGAGTTTTATCTTGAGAACACAAAAGCTTCTATCTTACTGCTGTCTTTAGGTGCAGAGGGGATGGTGTTGGAGAACTTCTTAAATTTTGCCACAAAAAAGCCGTCCATGTTGTGGGAATGTGGGTAAAACCTTCGAGAAAGTTTCAGTGAAGGATGGAATCGCCACTCTTTAAATCTGTGGAGAAAAATGGGTTTAATATCCAGTTTCTAATCAAAATTGTGCAAAAAGCCTCCTGTGGGTTCAGAAAAATACAAACATATGTTTTCATGACATGTGACTGTACCTGGTAAAGCCCTCTTTGCCAAAATCCAGTCCTGTGGGCACCAGTTTAACATTTCTTTTCTTTAAGGCATAATCCACCACCCACTCGTTTTCTTCCACCTAAAAACACAAAGTTGTGGTTGTCACTACTTCTACTGTACATGCAGAATTCAAACATGTACAACCTGATGACCATTTCACAAGCGCCTTCATTTCGGACTCTTTAGTAAACGGTGTGTTGAAAGGTATTAATGTGTAGTTCTGTTATATTTTGCTCCACTAGGCTATATAGGAATCAAGACTTCAATAAGGCTCAATGTAACTGTTCATTAAGACAATGATGTTCAAATAGTATCACTGAAGGATGATATGACTTTTTTGACCAAAGGAAGCTTTTAACCCATAATTCCAGAATGATGAATACATTACGATAACTTATTTATTTTAGGAATGACCAAGTCAAAATCTTGGCGCTGCAGTTAAGCCCACTGGCATCATTATTCACAAGTGCATGCTGGCTTTAGAGATGTTTTAGCAACAGAAAGAGGACAATGGGATTTGGAACTCATTACCACCCGACCTCAGAAACATCAGCTCCCTCTCACTTTTTAAATCCAAACTCAAAACCCATCTGTTCAAGCTCGCATATTGTCTTTAAATTACTGGCATTGTCCAATTTTACCATTCTTAATGGCTGTTTATTTTGTTTTCTATTGTTTGTTTATTTATTTATTTGAACTTTTTCTACTGTGTCCTCGAGTGCTAGAAAAATAAAATTATTACCATCATAATAATTGTTTGTGCTACAAAACCTAAAACACACAATATAAAAATGTTTACCATATAAAAATACAGAGTGTGTCACTATTCTTATTAACCTATTGCGTCTGCTGGTGAAGAAGAGCTGACAGCGGAGCGGACCTTGCCGCCTGGCAACAATACTGGACCTTAATGGGGGGGAGCAGTTATGGCTCATTATAGAAAGACGACTTTCTAAAACCTAGACTCTCCGGTCCAGTAAAAGAGAAGTGACCAGCCAAGACACTCTGCTCAAACTTGAAAGGCTATTTTCATTACTGATTTCGTGGAGTTCTAGACGAATGTCTGGACGTGTTCTTCAAATTATAAAAAGATTTATAATACACATTCCTGCTATGAAATCTTTGTCATGACATTATGTGGCAAAAACACTGCTGTTTTAGCTTCTTCAAAGTAGCCTCCTTTGGCTTTTGACTCTTGGCATTGTCCAAGCAGCTTCATGGGGAGCCTCCTGGGATGCTTTTCAAAGAAATCTGTGTTCTCTGTCCAAATGAGTGCTTAAAACCACTGTTCAGTCACCTGTCCTCTCCTCCAAGACCGAAATCAAAAGCAAAATGTGGCCACACTGACACTGTTTTAGGTATTATTTCAAGTCATGGAAGACCTCTTAGACAAAGAAATGCTTTTTTTTCATAACTAATAACTAAAACCTCCCAGTCACATGTGAAACAAATATCCTTCTACTTTTACATCAAAGCTTATTTTGTTCCATGTGAACAATGTGAAAGTTGTTACTGAAACATTTAAAGGGGGTTGAAGTTGCATATATGCTGTGCAGAGGTTGGCTGTTGAAAAAGACTTACTGGGGGACAAAAAATAAAAACAAAAAAATAATACTTGTTTACATTGGATCCTGTGTCCAAAATATATTCTACATACATCAAAATGCTTCTTCACCCTCTGAGCTCTTTGAGCATGGACGCAGCCCATTCACTACGTACAAGGACCAAATTTGCGTCACTACAAGCTATTTCAAGAACTTGTGACCTATTGATCCCTTCAAGTGGCTTGGCAATTTCTGTCCTCGGTCACTGAGTTTGCACTAAATCAAATATGCAAACTTCACCTTTGCTTCTTTCCATGATAAGAGTAATTGAGGCAATGAGTTATGTTTTGTGCTCCAATGCAAAACTCAAACACAGATCAATTATGGTTCAGATGCTTTTTGGACCTTAATGCCAGAGGGGTTTGGTGACCAACAAAAACCAAGGTCATCTCCAAAGCTGTCTTTATCCTAACACCATGCCACAAATCTAAAACCAGAGCCTCATGTAAAGATAAAGGGCTCTTAAGATTATCTCCTGGAAAGATAAAACTGACTGGCTTTAGTACTATTCAGGCAGGATTAGTTTTACAAGGGATATTGGGACATGATGTAATGAGATATAATGTTAATACTATAATAATCATAAGAATTGTGTATATGGCATAGCATGTTTAGCATTAATAAAGTTTTCTGATTCTAATTCCCGGTGTTTATCTGCGATTTTGGTCAGACTATGTTCCCTGTGACACTGAAGATCTACACTGTTGCCATGTTGGTAAATATTATATAATATATTGTAAAAACAGTTCTTTATACTGTTCTATGCCTCAATCCTAAGTCTTGGAATGTGAAAACATGGAAAAAACTTTTCTTTCCTTCATTTATATGGTGATTTTGAATCTTGGTAAAAGTTCCCATACTTATAACAGTGCTAAACTATATGGTCATTCATAAAAACAGAAGCATCCCTAGAAAAATCACCAAACACTCAATAATAAAACAATATTTAGCCTTGAGGAAACATCTGATGGAGATGAGAGATAAGAAGCAGTATGTCACCATAACCCATATCTAAACCACTACTCTGCTGCAGAGCGTCAAAGTCAACAGCCTCCAATCAAGAACTGGCATCCATGGAAACATCTTTGTTCCCGTTGTTGGATTACGGTCATTATAGATTTGACACTGGCTGAATAGTTTACCGTAATGGAACAGGTGCAGTAGACGAGGTAGCCACCAGTCTGCGAATCTGCATTGATGGAATCAATGGCAGAAAGAATCAGCTCCTTCTGTAGATGAGCGGAGCGCAGAATATCTGATTCATCCTAAGAGTGAAAGGGATAATCAGGGTATTACAGGTAAGAACATTACTTCCATTTTTGGGAGACAATATAAATAAATAAGATCAAATAATACAAATAAATCAATAAGACATTACTTCCATATGTAATCAAATATTTAGCTATTAAAATAGGTGTCAGAATCTCTGGAGCTCTGATCATTTTAATAACTTTATATAAAATCATATAAAAGCAATAGTGCATCATTCTTCAAGTGCAGGAGCTTTTTCAATGGGAAGTAAGTACATGAGTATCCTAAAGGTCATTGCCTGCCAATAGCAACTTACTCACCAAAAACTAAATCAATATAATGTTCAGAAACTGTGACAAACATCATAGTGACATTTCTTCAATACAGCATACATTTTTAAAGTACCACCTTGCCAGTTTTCACTGCTGGGTCTTTGGAGATGACCCCTGTGCCAGAGCATGGAGCGTCCAACAGGACTCTGTCAAAACCTCCCATAACCTGCCATTCACAAGAAAACACTGCAGGTTAGAGGTAGAGCCCGACCGATATATCGGCAGGCCGATATTATCGGCCGATATTAGTCATTTTCCAAACTATCGGTATCGGCA
>JBBPDC010174327.1:0-16659 GCA_037974485.1 Hemigrammopetersius urotaenia | reverse complement strand
TGTAAAGCTGCTTTGTGACAATGACCATTGTTAAAAGCGCTATATAAATAAAATTGAATTGAATTGAATTGAAATGTCTTACTACAATGATTATAAATACCTGAGGCCTAAAATATATTTTTGACAATCCAGTTATGGTGGAGCGGTACATGCATGATGCTGTAAGGAAAGTAGTCCCCAAAGAACAAGTAAAACTATTTTTTTTACTATTTTATCGCTATCAACATTAAATATAAAAACTCAGAAGACACTCAGAAGATTGATTGGTATTTTTGGATAGTAAATACAATGACTACATATGTTGTAGACATCATGACGCCTAGTTTTATTTATTAATTTACTAAAGTTTCTACTGCTTCAGTTGGCGTTATCTGGAGGGCCGTACTTTGACCATGAAGTCTGAAAATTTTAAACACAAGATAACACTAAAACAAACTAATGATACTATAAATCACACGCTACCTACGGCCTTCCATTAATTATATATTTTGCCGCCCTATTACTAATGGATTAAAACTTTAGTTGACAGGTTAGATGTCACAAGGCTATATACAAGGGTATATACTCTATACAAGGGTATAGTGGCAGTTCTGCTGTAAGTAAATGCTCATAATATGGTGCTTTTGTTCATAGTGGGTACCCATAGTGTTTGTCCTATTCATCCTGAACCTGGAGTATCAGAGCATTAGACTGATTACAAGCGGCTCTCTCAACCCCGCTTAGCACACAGAGTTCACAAAAACAAGCATGGTATTATGAATGTCTAATAAAGGAGAATTAATGGGCCCAGCAGGAAACACAAAAGTGTTCTTTGCGGCTTTTAGCATTCACTGACCACAGAGGGCATGTGGCAGGATTCCGACAGACTAGTCTAAATGAGAATCAAACTAAATACGTCACTTCTTCACAGGTGGTGCTCATTAAGATGGCATGATATAATGTACACTGATTATTTTTAGTCCTACCACTATTGTGAAAAGGCCTTTTGTTTATTATTGTTCTCTTTTCCTGCTCTACAATTTCCCTTATTTGTGTCTCACATTCTGACATTTCCGATTAGATCTGCACATGCTAAATGAAAAAATCGCTTTTCGTTGCAATGCTGGTCATTTATGGCATGGATATCTATTAAGTTAATGTAACTTGATATAATCATATATCATCTTGATATAAAGAAAAAATATAAATATATATATTTCTTAAAATATACTTCTTAAAAAACATTTCTTGTAGTTTATATATTTCAACTGAGGTTCGCTATAACCAATAGTGTGATTTTATGCAACAAATGAAGTTTAAATTAAATTAGGCCAAGTTACACATTGTCAAATGGATTCAGTGTAAATTCAAAATAAGATATAGTTACAGCTAAAACTTTCAAAACTTTTACGTTTTGAAACTTTAACATTGTGTATGTACTAAAGTAAAAAGAGTTTTTTTCTATTACACAAACCCTCTAAAAAGCTTCACACTCACACATCGGCAAAATTGACAAAAATGGCTCCATAAAAAAAGGAGCCGATTTGGGTCACAATTGGACAGGTTTTTGTAGGCCTCAGGTCAGTTTCAGACTCAAAATGATGTAGTTTGGCCAGAACTCTGTCAAGTGTGGTTTTGGGCTCAGACAGAAACTCCCCAGGATATAATCATGTTTTGACCGATATTCCGGCCCATTTAAAACTCAAGCCTGGGGGCTAGAGGGGTCACTGAGAACCTTAATCTGCCACTATACATAACAGACCCCAATTACAGTCACATGACCGGCAAGTAGCCACAGAAAGCGTGCCTCAGCCTCGTGCGCTAGTGTCCAGATAATGGGCTCCAAAATCTACTCAGTACAGATCATCATCACTGATGATTAAATAAATGCTCCTCCTGACGTAGTTCACGAGCGCAAAATGCATTCTTCTGATGAGTAGTGCTGTTTATAGCTGGATCTACCACATTCTGATGCAAGCAGGGCATGCTGCTAAATACAATACATTAACTCTGGATTACCTAACTGCAGATCCAAATTGATAAAACACGATTAACAGTGCAGCGCTAGCTCCTGTCTGAATAGTTCTGCTTCTCCACACTGTGAAGTGAGATGGAGTGCCTCGTTCAAGGGAAGAGTGTGTTCCAGTCCATCCGTAGTTCACTCTGTCAGCTGTAGCCAAAGGCTTTTTTAGTGAGAGCGGATGTGTCTCAGCAAGCCTGGGTGACAGAAAAGAGCCATGAAAACACATAGCTAACATGCCTGACACCACAAAGCATGTAAAGCAATAGTTTGAAGTAAATTCAGTTGGAACTTAAAGGTTAATGTAGTTAACAAGCAATGTAACCTTATGTTTATTTTGCCTGCATGCCTAAATACCATAATCGCCTCAAACCATGTCAAATTGGTGAGCAATCCCCAATTACACTTGATTACCTGATTGTGGTTTCTGACACTGTTTGATATGCTGTTATAAAAAAGCATGGCATATTTAAATACAGTTTTAATAGAAGTTGGTAACATTTACACTATATGGACAAAAGTATCGGGACGAGTGAACACTACAGCAATGAGACTTTAATGACACTGAATTCAAATGCATAGACTTGATGGAGTTGGTCCCCCTATAACAGGCTTTCCACAAGATTTTGGAGTTTCTATTCATTCTCTAAAGCATTTAGGAGGTCAGGCACTGTTCCAGTTTATCCCAAAGGTGTTGGATGGGGTTGGGGTCAGGGCTCTCTGTGGGCCAGTCAAGTTCTTCCACACTAACCTCATCCAACCAAGTCTTTATGGAGCTTGACAGAATAGAAAAAATACTTTTCCCCAAACTGTGTCCACAAAGTTGGAAGCATGTCCCATGCAAACGTACTAAAACCTGTTTAGCATATGTTTTTAAAAGCTTATATTAGAATGCATGCAAATAATATTAACACAGTAAACAGTGCTTTTATGTCAATGCATTTGCTCAGTCCCAGGCCTCTCCTCATGGAAGCCCAGTATTACACTGTAGTTCACACAAAATACCTCAAATACCTGGTTCAGCTCAGCCGATGCTTCATTAGACTAAATCAGGAGCTGCTGTTGGAGTTACACAAATCCATACAAAGCCTTGAGGCACCGAGGTGAAATCTGGAACCGAACCTGTGTTCTCCTCAACTTCAAGTACTTTTTACAAACAAAACAAATCTTGATATTCTTTAATGCTGTTTGTTTGTTTGCATTTATTCTAATGTTAACTTGTGTATTTGCAGGCAGAGTCCCTCACTGTTTAGATTCGGGTTTAAACAGTTTGCAGAACAGACTAAGACTTTGCACCACACTATACATCTGGGTATATATTCAGAGCCTGGCCTTTAGGAAACCAATTTGGTGATGTTCTCAGTTCTGTTATTTATTACACTTTCCAAGTCTAAGTAAACATGCTATATTTACTAAACTCTGGTTTTTGGATGTTCTTTAATTTGACAAACATTAAGCTTCACGCCGACCACTATTGTAATAGTAGCAGTGGTATCTCTAGATGTACTGCTGCTAATGCTTCTGGATACATCAACTCACCAGAGATCTTCCTGGAAGCATCAGTAGATGCACTTAAAGAGACAGTAATAATAACAACAACACTTTTCCTTCCATCCTTCCTATAAAGCACATGCAAGAGCAAACAGCAATAAATGAAAGGGGGAACACCCACAAAAACAGTTTAAGCAAAGGGGGAAATAACCACAAAACCCAGTTTAACTCTTTACCACTTGGTTTTCTAAAAAAGCAGATGATGCTTAATAAGTAGTCATCATTAATGCCTGAATGTTGTCTATAATGATATCCTTTTTTGGGCCATAAAACTACATCATACAGTGACAGAAACCATTAAAGCAAGTCTAGTTGAGATATTATAAACAGCTTGTCATTTTTACAGGTAAATGGGTGGTGATTTAGACATGCAGATTAATAGGGTGCATAACTTGTTAGCTTTATTAGCCTTGTATTTTCAATGCAAAATCAAAGAAGAACCAAACCTGTCCTGGCTGATTGACTGAATGGGGACAAGTTTCAAGACGTGATTTCTTTTTTAATTACTTCAGTCCGAAAAAGGTGTCGGCACATAAAGTATTACACCCGACATTTAATTCCATCCCTTAGGGTTTCCCCTTTCAATCCCAGGAGCACAGACCCTTCTCCAGATTCCGAGGAGTCATGCCACTTCTCACCATTCACAAAACTTCTCCACTCTACACTCCAAACACATTTCCTTGTTTCTGTGAATTGCTTGCATTTAGTGGGCCAAAGGCAGAGTGGGGAGGAGGATGTGCATCACAATATCCCCCCCGGGGTACCACTGGTATGGGGATGTTTTTGTGCGTGTCTCGGATACGGATTGGAGATAGTTTATTTTCGGGGCTTGGGCCCCCCTGCAGAACAGCGGAACGCCCACATATCACCCTTGAACGCAACAGCCTTGAACATAAAACTGGCAGCCTGTTCATCCTTTACACTGTTTTCCATGTAGATGCTCCCTTGTGCCAATGCCAAAGACACCCACACAGTCGCAGCAGAATTCAATAAAGGCAGCAAGTGACAGAACAACGCGCTGCTTCATGTCAGTTGCTAAGCAAACGGAATCAACCCAGTGACAATGTGACGATGTTCTGGGGCCGCTGTGGCAGCACCCCTACCCTCGGAAACGTAAACCATCCAAAACAGCGGGCAATCACCACAATACACTGCAGTGTCAAAATGTGACAGTGCCATTCATAGAAGTAGGCAATAACAGGCAATATATGCCTTTATATACATTTCTGTGTGAATGGTCAGACTGTTAGGACAGACACTGTTGGGGAAAAATGTGTAATCAAGCTAACATTAGAATGGTGGCTAATTGTTGTTGTTTGTTCCAATCTGTGTAATTCTGATCCGCTACAAGAACAGGTTTCTTAACCACTGGACCGCAGACTGATACAAGGTCATGAATCATTAAATACCGGACCACAACACAACAATGCAACAACGAACAGGGGGATTTATTACCTTAAATACTCTCCTGTATAAATACTCTCCTGTATAATTCTACTATACTATTATAAAAGATGACATTTTTATCTGAGACAGTTCATGCCATTGCAGTGTTCACATTGCAATCTCTGTATGACCTTGCGCATTCTTGAGTTACTGACTTCTTACAGTTTGTTTAGTGTCATCTAGTGTATGGATGGGTATTGTTAGGATTTACTGATACTGATATTGATACTGTTGCTGCTTAATGACACCGATATTATTATTGATACCCCTATCCATAATTTGGTGCAAAAACTAACATCATCACATAAAAAAGAAGTGAAAAGATTCCAAGGTCAGTTAAGTCATTTTACAATTACCATAAACCAAATTGTTTCCTGAGTTTTGGGTATATATAATATGGGAGGAGCAATCACTACAAATGTCTGATCAACAAATATCCCATCCCTCCTACAGATCCAGTCTAGCATTAACCATGTGAAAATGTCACCTATGTTAGAATGCATTGGGGTTGTATAAATACTGATCTGGTACTGAACAAAACATCCATAACGTTGACAAAACATAAGCTAATCACATGAGGCACTCCGACACTAGGGATGTGGGAAATTTGGGGTTTTGGGTCAAAAGAGAAAAAATAAAGGTTGTTGAGTTTTAACGGTAATAAAATGTTAAACGGTGATGAAAAATGCTGTTTTTCCCCTTCGTTCTCTTCCACAGAAGCATCAAAACGCAGAAAACCAGTGAAAAACATCAGCTGTGCAGGACTATTTCACGTCGCACAGGGGACATCAGACAAGCCGAGTGTAATTACTGTTCATTCAAGAAGGAATACAACACCCAGAGAGCGCTCTTGAAAACCACACAATACACAGAACACAGAAAAACTGAAGAGAAGGGTTTGGCGTTCAGGAAAAAAATACTGCCTAATCATGTGTTTTCCTCCATTCAGCATGGCAGTGAAAGCACTGTTTTGTAGGTGGAACACTGATATAAATCAATTGCAATATTTGCACACCAAGTGGAAATCAACCTACACATGCAGGTTCAATGTCATCCCCAGGTCTGCGCTCAGATGTAGGTCATGGAACAATACAGATTCATAACTCAGACATCGTTAAAATATCGAAATGTGAACCTAGTATTGATGACCAAACAGTATTCTGAACTGAGTGTATCATTACAAACCTCAACCCTTTCTCTGAACTTAGTATGTTTCAGGGGATTGAAATACGTTTAATGTTTCTAATACATAAGTCTATATATACACATGTCCCTCCCTCTCTCTACCTCACTTTCCCCATCTCTCCCTCTGTCTCTCTCTCTCTGAGTGGTAACAGTATGCCGGATGCTGATGGTGAATGTGCGTGAGAGAGCGAGCAAGAGAGAGTGAAAGCAATTTGGATATTCTATCCTGCAAGTGTGTGTTTGTGTGTGTGTGTGTGTGTGTGTGTGTGTTTGCATGCTCCAATAGAGAGTGATGATTAATCTCTGCCTACCCAATCCAGGCTAGCGATCTCAATTAGTTTAGCAACAAAGCTCCTGTGTCACACAATTCTTAAGCCTAGGCTCACCTAATCAAACGAACTGATCGATTCATCAATCTAATTCAATTCAGACTCAATGCCTTGTCACTCTCCGTTCAAAATCTAATCAATTAGCAAGGCCACTGATGGACAATGGACAAGTGACCACAGTTCTTTTCCCTTTTACAACTACAGGAGAAAATCTAAAGGGGATTTCACCCCTGAAAACGCAGACCAAGGTTGGTTGCTGCGGCTTAATCTTCAGGAGACATTGCTCGTCCATCTTCTCATATACTCCCACTCATGCTGGAATTGGCTCACAATTCCCATGTAAATCCACCTCTTTATATAGTCCAAATCCAGCTCTTTTTGGTCAGTTCCAGTCACAATATCGTGAATAACATAATTCATGAAATTACATCATATTGTTCACCTCTATCTGGAAGTCTGCCAAGTATGATACTTAAATATAGAATAATCTTGATAAACATTGTCATGTCTGATTTAGCTCTGTCATGCCTATGCAAACTTGGCGAATGGCCCGTGTCTCACACTCAGAACACTTGATAATAGTATCCGAGTATTTCAAAAGAAATATTTCTGATTACTGCTTATGCCTATTAAAGCCCTATCCCTAGCATCTTAAGTTTAAGAAACAGGTTAGAAGCTACCCGGCTCCTCGGCTGGGCGTGAGCCATGGAGCAAAGTGGTAGAGGGGAGATAAGCGTCTCTAATGCAGTCTGGGCTTGCTTTAGATTATAGCAGTGATCAGATGCATATCCATTTCTCCTCTGCCTGGGAGTAAGAAAGCAGCCGGCATGATCGGACAGCAGCTATCAGCTTGCCTGTGTCCGAGTCCTCTATCAGCAATGTCACATCTAGAGCAGTGCGCGTGAAGACTGCATGATAAAACAACGGATGATTCTGAGTGACGCGGCATTTGCACAGTCACAGCTCATGTGTCACGGACGCTGATGACATACTGCTCTGAAGGGCTGCAGATTTACTGCTTGTTAGCTGTTTGTGATCCCATGAGCTACTGCAGCTGCTGGGATTTAGGCATTTCTTTTCCCACTTCAGTTCAATATGTATATATATATATATCTATATCAGCAAAAAAGACACTGATCACACCATCTGAGCTACTGAATCTCACTTACTAAGACATTAACTTTTGCATTTCAGTTTAAAAAGACAGTGAGTAGCCCCCAAACTACAGTTCGAAGTGACTGTACTCGCTGAGTTATGTACTGCACAGGTTTACAGCAGTGACTATAACTCCTGAGTTACTGCATCAGTTAGTGGGGCACTAACTTACCACCAGCATCTCAATTACAAATACACTGCCGAGCCTCAGCTATGGGAACACTTTGTGGTCCTGCATTCAAATCTCAAGTAAACAATATATTACAGACTGTGAACAACAGCATCTCACCTAAAACAAACCACTACTGTCTGTGTGTCTGCAGTCCAGTTAATAAGGCAGTAGTTTATAGCTAATAAATAGCAGCCTATAGCTGCAGCACCATCACTCAAACAAGATGCTGACTGGCCTCTGAGCTGCTGCATCTCAGGTACAGGTAAACTGGCAAGCCTCTACTGCATCTCAGATAAGAAAACAATTCTAATAATAATGAATTGACCAGCCTCTTAAAAGGTAAAATATTAAAATAAATAAATAGTGCCTGGCCTGTTCTGCATCTCAGTTTAATAAACAAACAAACAAATAAATACATGTGTTTAAAAAATGAAAATAACCTAACTAGCCTCCACTGAATCTGAAACTTAATAAATAAATTAATTAATATATTCCTTTTTTAGCATCTTCTGTATCACAGGTAAAAATAAATAAATAAAACTAACGTGACTACCCTTCATCTCAGGTACAAATAAATAAATAAACAAACAAACAAATAGACAGACACAAAGACCTGAACGGACTAGTGTCCTGTATGGGAGGTAAGGATCTGAGGATCGAACGGCTGGTGTGAGATCTGCTGTGTGATCTGCTGTGTCTGTGAGGGACAGTGATTGAAGACTGGACTGCAGTTCTGCACAGTTGGAGCAGCCCCTGGTCTCCAGGCTGCCCCCACCCCCCCGTCCCCCCTCCCCGGGAAATGGAACGAGAGAACCGAGGAGAAAGGAGCAGACCTTCCGGAGAGCACTAACCTTCATGATCCCGCAGGGTGGGTTCCTCTCGGCGGACGCGTCCCGAGCCCGGCTTCCCACCGCGGGGCTGCTGAGCTCCTTGTATCCGCCGTTGGAGAAGAGCCCCTCGGCGCCGTGGCCCGGACAGCCCCGCCAAGCCGCATCACGTCCGGGAGACGCAGAGTCCGAGGAGAACTCAAGCAGAGGAGCCGCCAGCGCGTCCGACACAGCTCCCGGCTCGGCCATGACTAACAGCCCTCAGTTACGGAGCCCTGGAGCCAAGCATGGGGCACGGACAGTGGCGAGTGTTCCGACAGAAAGCCCTTGAGACCCTGAGACCACCAGTTCCATGCGCACCACAGACACCCCAAGAGAGCAGCGGCAGCACTCAGAAATCCATCCGGAGAAAGAGAGCCTGAGAACGGAGCACAGTCCCGCAGACACCCGGGAGAGAAAGTGAACAGAACTCTCTCTCGCTCTCTGAATCTCCCCTCGCTCTCTCTCTCTCTCTCTCTCTCTCTCTCTCTCTCTCTCTCTCTCTCACACACACACACACATACACACACACTCTCTCGCTTTCTGAATCTCTCTCTCTCTCTCTCTTTCTCTCCCTCTCTCTCTCTCTCTCTCTCTCTCTCTCTCGCCCCCCCTTGTCAAAGATCTTGAGAGAAAACCGAATCTCACACACACAGATGGCGCTCTCTCAGTGATCTGCTGTGATTAGCGACGTGCATATTATCTTCAGTTGGAGACACAAATTAGACTCTGTTTTACTTTGACAAATCTCTATTACATATACGTTATTTATTTATAATATTATTATTATTATTATTAATAATAATTATTATTATTATTAATATTATTATTATTATTATTATTGCTTCTATGGTATAGAATACTTTGGATTTATTATAACGTGTCCTTATATTACAGTATATGTAGTAAATGTTTCATATTAAATATGCATATATATATATATGGTTACTTAAAGGCGTCGAAATTAAATAATGACTCCAACAGAAGTAAAAGTAAACCACCAATAATAACAACTAAAAACTTGACTCAGATTATTAAATAAGACCATCTAATGTGATATTTCATCAATAGCTCTGGTAAAAAAAAAGTTACAAGTAGGTTTCATAAAAGAGAAAATGTTAACATTTTTTGAGATGCCACCATAATCACAAAGGAGAAACACTTCCCATTTCATCAATTCCTCCAGCAGGAATTAGCCTAACCACCATCCTTAGACTAGCACACCTCCTGCTGATGTTCCTAAAGCAGTAGATCAGATCATGCAGGGCCGGTGGGTACATATCTCACCTAGAGCAGCGCAGTGATAAAATGTATCTATGAGAAACCCTATTGCAGATAACAACATCTTACTGAGAGTGTCTGAGGAATGTATCAATCCACCCCAACATTTGCTAAAACCCACTTCTAAACATAGATTTACCAGTCACAACTTAGCAACCTGTAACTATGTGAGCATGGCAAGTTCACAAAGCTTCCCAATGCTGGACACAAGTACTGGGACACACCAAAATAGCAGGTCCTTCAGACCCAGATCCTGACCAAAGAGAAGAGGTCTTGATACATGTCAAACAGAGCCATGCTCTACCAACCAGTGTCAAGTATAACGAGATGCACTTAATCTACCTGGCCAAAATAAATGTACAGTACCAAATGAAACAAAAACATAAACCACAGAGCATATTTAGGGTTTACACTATAAAAATAGACCGTTTTAGGCTTTTTTTTACCACATCAAAAATTCACTGTTTTTCACAATTTGCGGGTGCTCTTGGAACGTAATCCTGCAAATTTTGCGGGTCTACTGTATATGCATTACTTAACTGAAATAATGACTCCAACAGAAATGAAAGTAAACCACGCCAGTAGTGAGTAACTTAGAAAACTGCAGGAACTGAAGTTTGTTAGGCCGCTGGAATGCTTTGTCATCAGAATGCAAGGCTCTGTTGCTCGGGTAGAATCCACAGCACCAAAAAACCAGATTACAAGACTGAATTTTTTTGAATTGAATGAGACCATCTAATGTGATCTTTCCCCAAAAATTGTGGTAATAAAGTTACTAACAGGCTTTGTAAAAGCCACCATTAGATGCCACCATCCAGACCCTGACCAAACAGAAAAGATGGTCTTGATACAAATTTAAACAGAACCATGCTCTAACAATAAGTGTCAATTACAGCAAGATGCAATTCATTTAACTGACCAAAATAAACGTACCCAATGTAACACAAACATAAACCACAGATCAGACCTTGGTGCAGAATGTCAGGTTTAAAAAACACCCTAGGATGCATAAAGCACCACACTACAAATTAAAATCTAAGAAAAAACACCCATGACTTGTTGGGTATATGTGGTTAAGTTAGTTAACTAACAAGTGTGGCTTAACATCAGAGTCTGTTCTGTATTTAATTTAGCTAAAACAAATAATGAAATTTAATTCACATGAACGTAAGTCGTAAAATAAAAACAGCTGCTTTCTAACAGGCGTTATCCTCTGCGCACCTAATTAAAGCCAGACTCTGCAGTTAACATTACCATGCCTGTCAGGAAGAGGAGAATGGAGTACTGAACTCCATGACATCAACAGAAACCGCAGAGTAAACTGAACTAAGTAATAGCAAAAGTATTTTGCAACATAGTATTCAGTATTTGCATGTAACGCTCTATTTTATGTAAATGTGTTGCTCTACAAATAACGATCATTTCCTATAGTGAGAGAATTTCAGCAGTTTGGCTAAAAGTTGTGTATCTGGAACCAGGTTACTGGAGTGGTTGTTCAGAGACTTGTTCGGAGTGTTCTCTGTGTACTGTAGCTTAGATACACAAATAACAAGCGAGCTTAACTTTTGTGACAAAGTTTACTGTACTTTTACCATATTTCATTGATCTGGATGGACGTGGAGTTTACTTTCCTGTGTTGTTCCTTGATTGTGAAACTGCAAATCTGATGGAGACAGCCTAGAGCAGCATTGCTCCAACCCTGAGAACGCGGGTACTTCTTTAACTTCCTTTCATGGTAAACTGATCAATGTCAGTTTGCTCACTCTGTAATCTTTACATCTAGGAAAACGTCAGAGATCATCAACTACCTTTAGGTTTTCTGGTGCTGCTCTGCAAATTTGAGAGCTTCCTGCTCTAAAACACACACGTCAACTCTGAAAAGACATATTACGGAGCTTATTAGTTGGATCAAGTTTGCTGGGAGGATAAAAAACCACAAAATGATCAGAGCAGAGGGGGTTCTAGGACCAAGGTTAGGAGCCCTGGTCTGCATAAACAACTTGCTAGAACCTGAACGATATAAGACCTAATATGATTAGATACAGGTTACTTCATTTCACAACATCTGGATAGATCAAAACATCTGGACAGATCATTGCAATTTTAAGCCATTCATCTTGGGATATATTTGTATATGTAGCGAGGAGGTTAGGGAGTCGCCCCTGCGATCAGAAGGCTGTGGGTTCGGATCCCAGGACTGGTAGTAACATCACTGAGGTACCCTTGAGCATCTCCATACACTGCTCCCGGGTGCTCCTGCCTGCCCACTGCTTCACTTAGTGAATGGGTTAAATGCAGTGGTGTGTTACGTAAGACTATAAGGAGCCACTTAAAGTCTAATTTGAGTCAAGGATGTCACTAAAACATATGTATCATCGGAAACAATTCAACTTCTAGGTTACAAGCGGCATTAGCTATTCTAACTTACTCTTACATAGGGTGTACACTCTCCGAGTTACTATTCATGTTGAAGTTTCTTTGGTTACTCAAGATGCTGGATAAACACAGGGCGTTGATCTTCAATGGAAATCAAGCATTATGCATGCCATTGAGCCAGCAGTGTAGGGTTTTTTTCTCTGTAATGGCACTGAAGGTCTAGAAGCAGGCCAGTTAAGCCCCCCCCCACTCCATCAGCACCATTAAGAATGAATGGAGGAACTACATTTATGCTTAATGCTTGATTTCCATTGAAGATCAACGCCCTGTGTTTATCCAGCATCTTGGGCCTACCCCAAGTACCTTACCTGGGGTAGATAGGTGGGGGGTGGGGGGCAAACTTGTGGGCCAGCCGGTGGCCTGCTGGTTAGGGAGTTGCCACTGTGATCGGAAGGTTGTGGGTTTGAATCCCAGGACTGCCATGAGCACCACTGATGGAACCCTTGAGCAAGGCACCGTCCCCACACACTGCTCCTGGCTGCCCACTGCTTCACTTTGTGAATGGATTAAATACAGAGGAAGAATTTCCGATTGTTCACATTGTGTGCCTTGGTGTATGGTGTTTTCACATGCGACTATAAGGGGCTACTTTATATCTTTTATATTAGAAAATCAAAATTGCACATACACAGCCTCACATCTTTGTGATTTTTTTCTTTCTTCTGCATATGCAAGTATAATGTCTCTGTGCCTAGACAAGAACAACCTGATTTGTTTGAAAGCACCTGTTCATTTGCTTCTTTAATGAGTGTGTTTACAGCTACAGGGATACATCCTGAAAATGCTGGCTGCAGTAATGGACTGTAGGATACAGATGCAGCTGGGTTTAAATGCAGATTAGGTTCAACAAAACACTGAAATAGTCCTTTTATTTGATGGGGCTTGCCTTGAAGGTGATTGATTAGATGAATCAGCCAAATTGGTTTCCAGTTGAAATTGAATTCCATGAGAGTGTTTGGAACATGAGAACAACTATGCGCCCTCTTGTGCCAAAAGTAAATTTCTTGAATGCAAAGCTGTTAGTGAGTGACAAACCAAGGAATACAGGTTTCTCTATGCATTACATGCTTCAGGTTTCTCACTGGTGCTTTCATTTTCATTTTATGGAGAAATAAAAAAAAAGATGCATGAATCATGCACGGAAATGCGTGTACGCAGCCGCACATAAACAAATGTCAGAAGGCTTACATTCTGACTGAAATAGACAGACAGACAGATGGGCAGACAGACAGACAGACAGACACATGCACACATACACACTCCCACACAGACGCAGCTTGGCAGCCAGTTCGGGTAGAGATAGAAAGAAGGAAACATTATACAGTCCATTTCTATCCTACAGAGTCGTCAAATCATATTACACTGTGGTGGTATGAGAACAGTCATGTGCTCTTTTACATGAATCATCACTACCAGACTGCTGCAATCAAACTCTGAACCAGTGTCATATTATGGGCAGACAAGAGCAATAGAACTCAGACCTGGCTTATTAACAATAGGCCAAGGCAATCAAATTGGGGCTTTAATGACAGTCAGGCAGAACTAATCAGTCTCACAAAAGCGTCATCAATTTGGCACCTGGGCAATCAAACCCCAGAGCAGAGTCATTAACAGCTGACCGAGGCGATCAAACCAAAATCAGTTTTTGTGTGAAGGTGAGGGAACCGTGAAAGTGTCCTGATGCACCGTGCCGAGCCTCAGAGGACAAGTTATTTGGATGAAAAAACATTTGAACAGTCCAGCTTTCATTCCACTCCAAAAATTGTAAAAAGCAAGCAAAGCAAAGAGAACCACACACTGTGTCTGAAAAAAGGTACTGTCCCACAGTCTTAAACTAGCTGTGTTCGACAAAGGTTGCAATTTGATAGACCTACAGCCTTTATGGTGAGGTTTGTTTGGCTACTCAAGATGCTGAATAAAAATGAGGCCATGAACTTGAATGGAAATCAAGCATTAAGAGGCAATTTAGAGACCCCATTCATTCTCAGTGCGGCTGATAGGGGTGGAATGTATTCAGCCTGTTCCTGGGCCTTTAGTGGTATTATAGCAAAAGAAAGCTGGACTGCTGGCATGCTCTTGAGTGCCATTCTTAGGCATTAATAGTCATTTGTCATCTGTATAATACACATCTCTCTTAAAACTGGCTTACAATGGTTAATGTATATATCCTGATGATTTCTTTGGATTTTTCTGAACATCAAAACTGAACAGAAATGAGTATTCAGTGAAAAAAAGTTGTTGTTATGTACAGAATCTGTACTGCACGTGCACTTGTATCTCTACAGAAAAACAACTTCACTTACATACTGTACCTGTCGATTTGTTTCTGCATATATTTACAGCAACAGAGAAACATGTTGAAATAGTTGGCTGTATCTGTGAACTGTAGGCCACTGATGTATCCAACAGAGATTGGGTTAAAAACACTGAGGTTTTCCTTTAATTTGATGGGCTGTGTCTTAAACGTGATAGAATCTCTTTGGGGCAGCTGGTGGCCTCGTAGTTAGGGACTTGCCCATAATCAGGTCTTGGTTCAAATCCCAGAACAACTTGTGATGCCACTGAGGTACCCTTGAGCAAGGTACCATCCCCAGACACTGCTCACTAGGCACTGAGTTTCTATCTGCCCACTGCTTCACTTGGTTAATAAGTTAAATGAGAGCAATTCTAGGCTGTTCACACTGTGTGCAAACACACACGTTTGGAAATCAAAACTGAACAGAAATGCACATTCAGTGGATTAACTCGCTACATCACAGCTATGTTAAAATCTTTATCATCTTCAGCTGTCACTTAGGAAAGAACAGAAAGCAGCCTTCATTCCACTGCTGAAATAGAGCCTGGTCTTAAGAACAAGCAAGGCGAACCACACCCTGTGTGTCTCAGGCACTAAGCACTAAATTCTTACACATTATCAGGGTGGACCTGATAATGTGGTGACCATGGGGTTATATGTGTGTTCTCATTTTCATACCAGAATCCCAGCATAGCTCTGTCGCCTGCATAGCACTGGTAATGCGCTCTTCAAGCCCATTCTGCCTGATCGCTATGTTGTACACTGTGTTATATGTGATAATCTAATCTGTCATAAGTAATGGTTTATCTTAGGTAAACAGATTGTTCTCAGAATGCAGTGACCTTCTGTTTCTGTGTGAGTATCTCAGAGTGCCTGGCTGCCACCAAGAAACCAATAAAGAATACTTTCCAGAATGCTTCCTGGTCCCACCTCTTCCTGGGGATTTTCACAGTATCAAATGTTGAAACAATATCCTCCATTACCTCTGTAAATGTTACAGAATGTGGAATTACTATTTAAGTCATTTAAAAACAAAAAGAAGTCTGGAAAAGGAAAAAAAGCTCCCACCAAAAAAAGTAAATATAGTTTTAGCCTGTTAACCTATTAACCATTTCTCTGTTTCTCTAGCTAGCAAACATAGTACACTATATGGACAAAAGTATTGGGACGCCTGAACAGTACGGAAATAACCTTAAATTCAAATACATAGACTTTCATTTTGAACGAGAATGCCTGGCTCATAATCTCCGTTGCAGTTCATTTTGTTAGATGCCAAGATGCCCAGTTCATCCCAAAGATGTTGGATGCAGTTGAGGTCTGGGCTCTGTGTGGGACAGTCAAGTTCTTCCACACCAAACTCATCCAACCATGTATTTATGGACCTTGCTTTGTGCATTAAGATTAAGCCCTTCACTGCATCTAAGGGGGATTGCCCAAATCCTGAAAACCAGATGTGTCAACATAATGTAACTGACTGCAGTACTGGAAAGTATAGTGTATAAAGAAATAAAATGGAATTCCCACGATGTAGCTCTTGATGTAACATGATGTCCCCTCCTCTTTCATGTAAAAACAAAACCAAGGGAGTTATCAGTTGTGACCCCAGGACTCACAGGAAATTGGAAATGGTAGTAATAATGGAAAATATGTAATAAAACTCAGAATTCCTTGAGATAAAGAAGAGACATATGAAATAAACCTACAACAATTAAAGATGGTCTAAAGATTTTCCACCAAACAACGTGAGGCTCCACATACATAACCAATGAAAACAGCAAATACAGTTCAGTTTCGGATTTAGTTAAACAGGCGAAAGACATTCAGTGTGAGGGAGTAAAATAATTATAAAGACATGTGTCACAGTCCGTGGCCGCTAGAGGCCACTGTTTTTCTGTTTTGTTCATGTGTTAGGACCTTTATTTTGAATGCCTGTTTATGCTTGT
>JBBPDC010174287.1:0-16661 GCA_037974485.1 Hemigrammopetersius urotaenia | reverse complement strand
CTCATACACCCGCAAATTGGTATATATAAGTGTGTAAGTGTGTGTGTGTGTGTGTGTGTGTGTGTGTGTGTGTGTGTGTGTGTGTGTGGCTTAGAAACTGGCTTACATTTTTATCTTTTTAAATAATAATTAAAAAATCCTAAAATTAAAGAAAAGAGAAAGAACAATGGCCAACAATAAAGTATGTCAAGCCGATGAGGATTCTTCCCAAAAGATAAGCAAACACAGGTAGAAGGACATGCGGCCACCTCAAAAATAGAAAATAGAAAAAGAAAGTACTACAGTTATAACCAAATATTTCTCATAATGTAGAGCTACCTAGAACCTCTTCAGCTTTATAAAAGACCAAATCATATGGAATATGTTGTTTGGGTCTGCACTACTGTGATGAACAGCCAATATCGGTATATAATATTCATATACCGGCCACACCTCTATAGAAACACAGCTTCTATTATTTGTCTATAAAGTGAGTTTAGGTTGCGGCGAGCCAGAGTACTCAGGTTGGCAGAGGCAGGATTAGATGGATGTGTTCCTATTATAGGACTCACACCACTTTGAAGATGTCCAAAGAATAAGGGATGAATGTCCAGTAGGCGATGGTAATGAGTACAAAGGGATTTTCAAAGTGTTGGTAAATGCTTGAGTGTGGCCACTGCAGCGCTGAAAATTAGCTCTGTTTCGCTCGATATCATGGAGAACGAATTTTTTACAGCTTTACCTGGAGCAGGGGGGGGAAAAAAACCTGAGAAAAAGCTGAGATGGGGAAAATTGAAAGTGACGAGATCCAGCGCAATTAGAACAGTGTCTACTGGAAGGCTGTGAAGGCCAGAAAATCCAATAAAGGTCCACCTTTTCCAGCACGGCTCAGTCCAGAGTTATTACAGAGATGAAACGCTGTGCAGACCTCATAGGCAGCGGTCACTTGTTCCATTTACTCACTTACAGCTACAGCTCTGATGGACTTACACAGTTCAAATGACAGTATTTAAGCGTTACTTTAGAAGACTTTGATGTCAAAATGAAATACTATTTGATACTGAGTATTCTTACTGGATTTCCTAACATTATGGAGGACTTCGTACAAATCTGAAAAGACGTGCTACTCAGTCAATCATATTTATTTCATTAGGTGGGTGTGTCCAGATTACTGGTGAATGATTGGTCAAACTGGAGTTACCATTCCCAGTGTAAGGACTGGTACGGGATTAGAAGTGATAGTCCAGCCAGATGTTCCCAGACAGCCCTCTGAAGATCACAGCTCCAGGCCCATAGGGCGGCGATCTAATTCACCTGAATTCTAGGCTTCCTGGGACTATATAAAGGCCAGCAAGAACTCTTTAAACTCTTTAAACATAACTATAGCAAAGAGACACGAGGAGCAGATAAACAATAGTGAGGGTAAGTGTGAGGGATAACTAGCAACTGAAGAAAACTCTTGGAACTTAAATACTAAATACACAAGGACAGAAAGCCAATCACAAAACATAATCAACTAAAACACAGGACACCTGACACAAGGGGTGGAGGTAGCTCAGTGGGTAGGATACTTGCCTCTGGACCAAGAGGTCATGGGTTTGAATCCTACCACTGAGTCCTTGAGCAAGACCCTTAACCCTAAGTTGCTTCAGGGAGAGACTGCCCCCTGTAGTTAGTGAATGGAAGTTGCTTTGGATAAAAGCGTCTGATAAATGCCATAAATGTAAATACACCCTTGTCAAAATAAAAGTCCCCAAACTTAAAACAGCGGTGGCTGCTGGCTGGCTGACACCTTAGACCCAGTCTCTGTTACTCAAGTAGTTTTTTTGATCCTCTTCCTTTTTACTCCCATAGTACGTTTCTTTTACAGCCATGAGTATGGATTTAGACAACTCTGCCCACCATCTGGCTTAGACATTTGGGTGTAAATCACCAGTTTTTAAGCCACCTGCTTCCAGCCACAGCCTTTTCTCCCATTCATAATTGATGAGCTTTGTTAATGTGCGTTCCTTTTGCAAACTTTTGCTTTGTTATTGTTTTTTACATCTGTTTCCACTGCCTTAATCTGTCGCAATAGAGCAGAAATGAGGAGCTTTAAAGTTGGCTTTGAAAGCATTGTAAAAAAAGTGAGGGAAGAAGAAGCAGACAGAGAGACAGAGAGAGAGACAGAGAGAGAGACAGAGAGAGAGAGAGAGCGCTTGTCTTTTGCTTTGTCACTGGCACTGAAGCAAAGGAAGGGGGGGGGCTCTTTTTTTAGGGGTGTCTGAAAGGTGTGATTCCAAATGTGTGGCTGATTGTTAATATAGTCAAGAGACAGGTGGGGAGGAGAGAGAGGGAGGGGAAAGAGAGAGAGAGTGAGAGATCAAAAGAATCACAGCACTCCAAAAGCTTCAAAAATTCTCTACCTTCACAAAAAAATAAAACATTTTGCATGCCATCACACCCGACTCTGATATTTAGTGGAACTAGTAGAACTCAGCTTTTTTTAGACACACACACACACACACACACACACACACACACACACACACACACACACACACACACACACACAGTTTTACGCAGAAATCCCAAACAATAACATGGAAACTGCAAATATCCTCCACCTTTATTTGCTTTTTTGTGGCTATAAACATATTTTTTTTGGACAAGGGGACAGACCTGGAAGCATTTTTTTCTAAATTCCACACCAAGACGAATTTCTCCACAGTGCAAGCACAGTGCAAACTCCACAGTTCGGTAGATCTCCAGGAGACCTTTCCAACGAGCCCTCATTTGTATTTTTTTGTTCAAGTAGATAAAGGGTCAATTGCCGAAAACAGCTCACCATGCCGCGGTGCCCCATACTTCAGAGTTGCAAAAAAAAAGAGGCGAATACGGGTTTACCTCAAACTGGGTAATGCATTTTAAAATTAGTTAAAAATGAAATTTAAGTGTTTGGGGGCATATTTATGGTTTACATTATAAAAATAGGCTTTTTTCCCCCAAAACTCAACAACGCGGTTTTTCACCTCATTCGGGTTGCTATTCTTTTTTTAATTACTGTAAAATAAGAAACGCCTCCATATGTGTTGTGAGAGCGGCAGTGTGCGTAGAGCAGCTTTTCTATGGCCTGTATTCCAGTAGCTTCACTCCTGATTCAGTTTCTGATGAGTCACACATGCACACACTCTGCTCTTAACATCAATGTTTTAATTGTTGCAGTTGTGAAATAATGTAGTATTGTGTAGTTTAACATTTCTAAGGTATGATAAATTATTGATATGTATTATTTTAAATTTTGTGTGGTCTATATTGTATAAAACAATAGTGACCTGCATATTTTACACAGACACACTCCCACAAACTACAAATGCAATAAACAAAACAAATTCCATTGCTGTATATAGTCTTTTCGCAGGGGTTACGTTCCAAGAGCACCCAAGTATAGTGAAAAAATGCAATGTTGTGTTTTGGTAAAAAAAATTGTGTTATAAAATGCAAGAACACTCTAATTTTGTGTTAAACTCAGTTTAATACATTACCCTTAAAGAAAATGTAAAGGTAAATGAATAATCAGAATCAGCAATTTCATTGCTTAAAAAACCATTAGCATTAGCGGTTAGCATTATCAGCGTGCAGCGAGCCAAACAAAGACTCGTACACAAAAGAAAGGTTGAAAGAACTCTCTCTACACATGTTTAGACAGGGCACAGCTTACTAATACTAAATAAACTGAGATAACTGTTGAAAACTGGGAGGGGGGCGTTAAAAATATACAAGGACAAGACATGGGGCAGTCATGCTACATGCTGCAGCAGCTTCTTCTTCTTTGTATGGCAGTTGACAACTTTTCGGTGTATTACCGCCACCTCTGGACTGGTGGAGGTAGTACAGTTTGGTTCCCAGAAAAATCTGTGTTAGACTGAATCCGCGAATGCTGATCCATAATGATAAAACAAATTATTTTTAACATGGAGTCCACTGTTTCACCCTTCTTGTTTGGTTGTTTTTGTCTTCATTGCTCCAAGCTCCAGTTCCCACTTCTAAACCATTGTGTGCCTGTTGTAGGCACTTTGTACAGACAGAAACTCCAAAAATGTAGGTAAAAAAGTACATTTCAATAAAAAAGGCCACATTTTAACCCACTTTAAAAGGGTTACATTGGGTATTGTTGCAAATGCACTTCAGCATTTTTTGGAATATATTTAACTTAGTTAAGATTAGTTAAGATAAGATAAGATAAGATAAGATAAGAGAAACCTTTAAGAGTCCCAGAAGTGGGAAATTTGCATTGCTACAGCAGAAAGTGGACAGAACAATGTTAAAAGAAGCAAAACAATAGAAAAAAACTATACAACACAACAAGATAAAATAAAAAGTACTTAGTACTAGTTTTGTAGTAGTACTTAGATATTTGTATGCGTACATAGGTTAGTAATTTATTCAAAAGTAATTGCCTAGAAACTCATTTACATGTTACACCTAATTGCAATTCAGTTAAACTGTTTATTGTTTTGTTCTGTACTTTGTTCTGACCTCTAAACAGAATGCCCAGACTGTTTGCGTCTGCATAAAATGTACATCTGTCATTGACAAGAAGTCATTACCTGCAGTGTTGTGACCTGACTATCCAGGCAGGATCAGTCTGCTGTGAGGCAATAAACTGCTTCTATTTTTTACATCCTGAAGGTTACGTGCTCATGTTCAGTGACTGTCATAGTTAAAGCCATTGCAGCCCTTACGTAATACACAGTAAAAGGCACCTATGGGTGTGCAATGAAGTAACAACACATTGTGTAAGGATCAACTGTTCCATTAAAGACGTGTGTGAGGGAGATTCTGCAAAAGTATATATTCGAGCCACATTTTCAGAGAGGCAAGGAAGGAAATAACAGAATAATACACTAAATGTCCTATACATGAGAATACACTGGAGTACTATACTTAACACTAGATTAATACAGTACCACATAAAATGATTTAAGAAACATAGCATTTTTAATCTGTCGGTTAATACAGTCAATAAACCACTTTCATACTTCAGGATAAGTCTGATACTTGGTCCAATGCGGGTCTAAATCAAAAGGCCTGAACTGTCATGCAAATGCTTCGCTAAACTTTGAGCCACTTCCCATAAAGAGAGATGTGTCAGGACACAAGTAATATAGATGAACAGCAAGACTGCATCTCAAATGCCTCCTTAATCCCTTTATAGTGACCTTTATGGGGATTTAAATATTCCTGCATCCAATTAGTGTATAATGTGTCAAATGAAAAGCCACCGGTCATTCAGACATGTATGCAGAATTCTACTCTCTGCAATATCTGGGGGTAGAAACTAGAATTTTACAACTTGTGGGAAGTAGGGAGCCATTTCAGATTCATAGTGCATCCAGATAAATGTATTATTAACAGCTTCGTTGTTTAAGAAAGGGAAAAAGGCAGTATCGGGTTGGTATCAGTCTCTGCAGAGACTCAAGGTTGTGGTATCAGAATCGGGGAAAAAAACATTCACACATGCCATGAAGCTAAACTGGACGTGATTTAACCAGCAGCTCAACATTTTTATCTCGAAAAAACTCACCTGTACAAACACAGTCATAGAAACGTCCAGCTTTGCTGCCTGTAATTAAGATGTCAGTGAATCATTTAATCTTGTTTTCACATATGAACCCTCCAAGTAATTTCCTGTAATTTCCTGTGTACTGCAGTGGGCCTCATGTGGGAAAATTGCTGGGATTATGACTCTGGCTGCCATTCACACTTGACCCCTTCCCGTTTAATTAGTGTTAAACTCTTAGGGGAAAATGCTAACAGGGGCTAAAGCTGGGACAAATGATCAAAGCCACTTTTTCACCAAAATCTTTTGAACACATTTTCCAAATTGTTTGGACCATCCGTAATTGTTCAGGCTAAATTCACACTGCTCATGCGATGTGGTTAATTTAAATACAGCTTTTAAGTGAAGTGAAGTGATCATACATGAACACACCACAGC
Source organism: Hemigrammopetersius urotaenia (assembly GCA_037974485.1). Classification (NCBI taxonomy): domain Eukaryota; kingdom Metazoa; phylum Chordata; class Actinopteri; order Characiformes; family Alestidae; genus Hemigrammopetersius; species Hemigrammopetersius urotaenia. The sequence continues at coordinate 10,702 of JBBPDC010174287.1, read as the reverse complement.
GTGAACAGCACGAAATTCAACCTCTGCATTTAACCCATTCCCCAAGTGAAGCAGGGGGCAGCTATGAACACAGCCCCCGGGGAGCAGTGTGTGGGACGGTACCTTGTTCAGGGTACCTCAGCTGCGCCTAACGGTCTTGGGAATCGAACCTGGACTTTCCAATCACAGGGCAAACGCCCTAATCACTAGGCTACCAGCTGCCCCATGGTGACCCAGATGGGACTTGAACCCACAATCCTCAGCTTTTATTTATTTAATGCCTTCTGAATTCCCAGTGCATGCTGGACAGTGCCGACAGGAGACTAAAGGATCAACAAAAGCAAACTAACAAAAGCAACAGTGGAAAGCTACACTTAATCTTGACAGCCTTTAACAAGAATCCACAAAAATTACTTAAAGGCAATCATGAAACACACGAAACCTGCTTTTACACAGTTTTTTACTGAAAGCAAAAATATATATTTTTATGAAGCTTATTTTGTTCCCTTATATATCAATGACAAAATGTACTGCTTTTTAAATTGGCAAAATGTTACAAATGTATTACAAGTAAGACAATGCCACTCATTCCATATAACCGCACAAGCGAATGCAATTTATCACAGTGAGTTTTTTTAATCATTTAACACCGCAAGTTTTCCATTATGAGCTCAATAACAGAAAATGACTTAATCAGCTAAGTTATAATTGAAGCCAATGGGCAGTTGCCCCAGCAGCATTTCTATTAGAAGTGTGTTTTCAACCAGCGCGGTTACTTTTCTTTAACTAAGTGCAAAGAAACACATAATTATTTCACAGTAATCGACCATTTAATACAGAAGCTTCCATTGTCCCGATCTCTCTCTCTCTCTCTCTCTCTCTCTCTCTCTCTCTCTCTCTCTCTCTCTCTCTCTCTCTCTCTCTCTCTCTCTTTATATACAGACAGTGGGTCACTCTTTCGCTCCTTTAGCTTGGCTGAAACCCTGCTGATGAGAGAAGTGAGTGTGATAGTGTGTGTTTGTGTGTGTGAGTGTGTGTGTGTGTGTGTGTGTGTGTGATCATTCCGTCCCTAATGAGGATGAATTGCTGCGGGTGAGATAGTGATGGTTTAGATTTTGCTCACGTCTCAGTGTCTCTCTTACACTCTCAACCTCCACAGGCTGCTCGCTGCCTTTGGCTTCCTCATGGACATCTCAAACCCCGCAAATCCACTTGCACACACAGCTGGATAGCTTCTCTTCCTTTGTCCAAAAAAGCAACAGTGACAGTGGCGAACAAATACAGAACTCCGCTCTAGGCTGAGTTGCCAAACAAACAAACACTGCTTTAATACGTTTCCTCGCTTTCCAGGGTCATCTGAAGTCTGAATGGTCTGCCGAGGAAGCCTAAGGCCGACACTTGTCCATTATAATGAGAGAAGATCTAGTTTGGTCCGTTAGCTAAGTTAGAGACAAACAGTGATGTACATCGAGGGGCTCCGAGTTTGTGTTTGTTCCAGGATTCTCTCATCATTCACTCTTTGTCCACTGGTGTCCAGTGAAAACAGACAATGACCAATTAGAGCAAAGCAAATCTAAATTATGCTCATTAGAAAAGAGGCAAGAGAGATGATGGATGGGGAGAGAGAGAGGAAGAGAGAGAGAGAGACAGAGAGAGAGAGAGAGAGAGAGAGAAAGAGAGAGAGAGAGGGAGGGAGACAGAGAGAGAGAGAGAGAAAGAGAGAGGGAGGGAGAGAGAGAGAGAGAGAGGGAGGGAGGGAGAGAGAGACAGAGAGAGACAGAGAGAGAGACAGAGAGAGAGAGACAGACAGACAGAGAGACAGAGAGACAGAGAGAGAGAGAGAGAGAGAGAGAGAGATACTAACCCTACATGACACCTACATGAGACTTTTATGAATACTGACATGGGGCAGCTGGTGGCCTAGTGGTAAGGGAGGTTACAATCAGAAGGTTGTGGGTTCGAATCCCAGCACTGTTAGTGTCATTACTGAGGTACTCTTGAGCAAGGTACCATCTCCACATCACGGCTCCCCGGGCACCCCTAGTTGGTGGCAGCCAGCTGCTTCCCTTGGTGAATGGGTTAAATACAGAGAACGAAGTTCACACTGTGTGCTGTGGTGTGTTTACACAAGACTATAAGGGGACACTTCGTTTTAAAAGGCTATTCCAATAAGTGTCAGCATAATGGCTGTAAGTAAATGGAATGTGTGTAGAATGAATGATATATTACAAATTCATTCTTACAATGCTTCCGTCCCTCAGGATGCCTTTTACATGCCTAGTCATGTGCTGGTCAGTGGTCAGTTTATGGTAGTACTTCCTGAGGCCCATCGCGAGTTATCATGACACCTGCTTTTAAAACTTGGGCCAGATAAAGTGATAAATTGCCACTGATACTGATTTAAGTGAAAGTCTACAGACTTTTCTCATTATTAAGTTGTTAAGGCATAAAATTAATCATTGATGGCACATCTGGAGAGCTTAGTGTTTAGGGCAGAAATCTAGAGGTTATTGTTTGACATTGGTACAAATGCAATACCTGATAATTTTACAGTAGTTTTGAGATATGATTTTGACTTAAAATCTGTCATCTGTAAAGCAGTCAAAAGGCCAATAGGTTGAATTAATCGGTGCCCTGCTGTCTGATATGACTGATGATGATTAATATTATAGTAACCCCTCAGTTTTACATGGATTCAGTCAAACGTGGATTTTTTTCTTCTAAAAACCGTTTTCTGATTATTTATTTACATTTCTTAAGGGTAATTTTCTGTAGGCATTTTTTGGTTTTACCAAAACACAACACCACAGTTTTTCACTACATGCGTGTGCTCTTGGAACGTAACCCCCATAAAAAGCGGAGGATTACTGTATGCACATTATTTGGTATATAGTAGGGCTGTAACGGTACATGTATTGGGACCGAACCGTCTCGGTACATGGGTCACGGTTCGGTACATGATGTCTTTCGGAGAATACACGGTACGACGGACAAGATGTGATTGAAGTAATACGGAATCAGAGAGGGACCAAAATGCGCAAGTAAATCATAAACCTGAGTCTTAGTGTGGTGCCACCTACTGGCGTAACACTTACACATATATGAAGATATAAGCAAGAGTGTGCGTTTACTGGTTAATACACTGCTGTTTATTTAAAATGAATGAAAACAAACCAAGCCTCATTCTTTAGAACTTTTTGTTGCTTAACTTTGCTGTATCGTGAACCGTACCGAACTGTGACCCCAAAACCGAGGTACGTACCGATCCGTGACCCCAAAACTGAGGTATGTACCGAACCGTGACATTTGTATACTGTCACACCCCTAATATATATATGTATGTGTGTGTGTTTCCTAAACAGCGTGTCATAATAATAATAAATAGACAACAATGCACAATGGGGTGTGATATAGTGTGGTTTTGTTGTTTTATTGTTAATTAGCTCTTAATTGTCGTCAGCTTGTGTTGTAGAACCAGTTGGAATTGCTGTAATAAACGTGAGCAACTGATGACTGCCAGCTCTCTGTAATTTTCAGAGGTGGGTGATGCCTCTGAAAATGTGTTTATAGCATTATAAAACCAGCTACTTAAAACTATCAGGGCGTTATGTGTTGGATTTGTGCTGATGCCCATGAATCTGCGGAGCCTTAATATCACCTGATATATCGATCAGCCTTTATTATCACCCTGATGCCGCTTCTCTATGTGAAGTCCACAGGTTAATGGATTTTATGCACCTTCTGGAGTAATGGGCTGTTTTGGATGCAGGATAATGTGAGAGTATGTCTCTGTACGCTGCATAGGCCTCACCTGGGCCTTTAATGTGGCATGTGTGTGTGTGTGTGTGTGTGTGTGTGTGTGGTACTTGAACGCTAATGGAGTAGCTTGTCTTTGTAAGTAAGTGTTACTGTATTATGGTTTTATCACGGCCTGTTATGGATGTCTGGGTGCTTTATGTGCAGGGTAACAGGTGAGTAGGCCACTGCAGCATGCCACTAAACACTCCAACCAATGGATGGGTGAGCTTCTCTCTCTCTCTCTCTCTCTCTCTCTCTCTCTCTCTCTCTCTCTCTCTCTCTCTTTCTCTCTCTCTCTGTTTCTCTCTCTCTCTCTCTCTCTCTCTCTCTCTCTCTCTCTCTCTCTCTCTCTCTCTCTCTCTCTCTCTCTCTCTGTCTCATTCTCTCTCTTTTACTCCCTCTCTTTCCCATTCCATACATGAGCGGCTCCAGATTCAGCTTGCTTTGCAGTCTGTTAGCTGTGTGTGCATGTGTGTATGTCTTTTAGTAGTGATTAGTGGTCTCAGCAGATATTTAGTCAGATTTGTAGCTTCCTTCCTCTCCCCCAGACCCCGGCCTACGCTGGCGTCATCGTTTTGTAGACCATTAGCATCTGGACGAGTTCTTTTTCAAAGGTACGCTATTATGCTCTGTGGTTAAAACCATACATAATCTGTCCAATTTTCCGGAATACAAGAGTCTTGGTCACTGCGTTCATTTCATTTGTGGCAACTGTCCTATACCAGCCCAAATAAGTTAGCAGTCTTTGGAATAGGACCTTAGCAGCAAATGGCACCAAGCTGTCCAGCCTTCCATGCATGGAACGTCTTGCCATATGAAAATGGGCTAAAGTGTGCTAATGGTGTGCTAACAACAACAGGACAAGAGACAATTTCATACAGCACAACTAAACAGCCTACAGGCTAAATCGATAGGTTTAAAGGAGAATTCCACCATATTTGTAACATTTTTGAATGGACATGAAGCGCCCTGGCTGATGTCTGATACATTGTCATTTGTTTCTGATATTTTAAAGAAAAGCAAGAACTACCAAAGAACAAGGTTAGCCTTCGAGATGCTGCCCAGCAAACATGTTCATTTTCTACTCTTGGCAGTTTTAGGCGATGCTTTATTTGAAACGATCTCTCTTATCTCTCAAGCCTAGTATGATTGAAAGCAGAGCTGAACATTCGGAGCTGCTAGAAATATTGGAAATAAAGAAAAGCCCTGAGAACGAAAGGTTAGCTTTTAAAGGCCTTTGTGGCTAGCTCTTTGATGAATATATCTTTTTGGACGTCAACGTAAAATGTCGATTAGTATTGATTTCTGTGGTCAGCCGAGTTGATATTAAAAAGTATCTGCGGTCAGGCCAAGCTGGTGCTTCACGGATATTTTGCATCTGTTGCTAAATGCAATCGAATCATTTCGGAAGATCTTCCAATAATGATGGCCATTATGAATGACAGCTTATGAAATAATGCAAATGCATCTAGCTTCTGCTTTTAGAATGTGTCTAAGCTTTATAATACGTAAGTGGAGGATCAGTTGGCATTATTCTGGACTCTTTATATTGCTGCTTACTGCATAGGTTGTAAAATGCATTAATATTCCATTTTAGTGTTTACTTATCTGTTCCCATTTTAGTTGTGACAGCAGTTGCTTCCTTCCACACACATTCATGAAGCATCTGCCAATCAATATGCTGCCATGTCCATGAGCACCGAACTGAGAAATATAATATCACTGGGGTGTCAGTCTTCACACAGATCTGCATTACACAGATGTGACAACTGCACATGTGCATAAACACAGATATGTATCATATTGGAGTCCAAAAATCTTGAGGAAAGCAAACTAATGTGTCTGCAGTTGAAAGGGCAAAAAAAGCGGACTCCTTTTTAACAGGCACACAGGAATCCTGCTGTATCTAAACCATACTGTGATGACACAGAGCACTCTGATTTTCCAGTGTCTCAGCCCAGTAATGGTATTTCTCATGAGCCAACAGTGAAATTCTATCCCCACACTTTATGACCAGTATCGTCCCAAAACCACGTCCATGGAGTCGAACCAGCGGAAAGATTTATTTTTCTATCAGAGCTGCTTTTGTTATTCTGGCCTTTTATTGTTTATAATTTTGTTTTAGTCCAATTTGTATCCGTTTGACGAAAACCTAACCCAACTAACTTGTTACTGATGGCCTGGTAGACCTTCATGTTTCTCACAGTGTTAAAAATACATTTCATAGCGTCATAGACAGCTACTAAAATGTATCTTCAACCCAAACAGATACTTCTGCTTGTACTTTGTTGACTTTCCAGTTGTTCACTTGTATCTCTATTGTTTTTTTTGTGCTTGGCGTAATAAAACAATAAAACTCTTTCCATGTTGTAATGTCCAATATTTCAACCAATCAGAAAGCAGTGATGGCTCGGGTCGAGTCGCTTTGCTTGTAAGGAAAATGCCGCTCTCCTAAAGCTTATCCGAGGTTATAATGGAGAGCAACTGCTGCGATTGTCTGGCTGAAAAATTAAAGCTTGGAGTTTCATTCAGGAGAGCGTGAGGATATTGATTGGCCGCTATGCAAGGACAAGAATCGGAGGAAAGTAATCGAATGTCATTCCTCTTAAAAAGGCCTTATTTTCTCCATTTGATTGGGCAGGCTTGATCAATCTAGGCTTACCTGTGGCTACTGGTCTCTATTTATCATGTTACTGTGGTCGCATTTCAGGAAAACGCACTTCAGTTATGACTCCCTTTCCACCTGGCTTTCAAAATCAGGACAGAAAAGTTGCTTTTGTGGACTGCTGAGGTTTCAGTGTCTATCCGGCGTGCTCAAGGACACTCCCTCCACCTCCTCATTAATCATGTCACAATTAGAATGTGGGGGGAGGCTGCGGTGATGAGCCCCTTTCAGGTGAGTGAGGTGTGGAATGCATGTCTGATCGCCGCACGCGTCGCTCTCCCCGACACCTGTTTGTGGCTTCGCTGTGATTGATCCCGACAGTGTTATTGAGGAGGAAAGTATGCCGTTCTCAGAGGGTAATTACAACCGATTCCTCTCGCCGGGCTCTAAGCCGTCGGCTCATGATGCCCGCCGTTGCGTCATGGGAATTAGAAAGCAGCTCAGGCGTCCCATTTCATAATGCCTTCTTCCGCTGTAATTTCATTTCGTTTCCCTCACAACCCCTCCTTTCCATCTCTCTTTCCGTCCATCCCTCCTTTTCTTGCCTCTTTGTTGGCATGTATAAATTATCTTTCTTTTAGCCCTCCCCCTCTCATTGTATGCCAGAACAGATTACTTTGAAGAAGCGGCACAGAAACATTGTAAATCTCCTCTTGGTTTCAAGTAGCTCTGATGAAAAGACCTTTGAAAGAGAATCGGGATCCAAATGATTTTTCCATTATGTTCTTTTTCTCCCCCTTTTCTGTAGCTCAGCACACTACGCCTCTATGCTCTGTTAGGCCGTGGCAAAAAGTGGGACAAGCCGGTGCCATATGGCTTCTGAAAACATTTGCCTTTCATGCAGTCTGGTCACTGCTAATGCACTTGGGAAAGATATTGTTCTTATGAAGGCTTAATGAGGCATTGAGAACATGTGTGTGCATGTATACTGTATAGTTGGACTGCTATATAGTATGGCTTTAAAGACTCCAGTAATGCATATAGCGGTCTTAAAGGCACAGTAACAGCCTTTTTTAATGGTATGGGACAAAGGGAGGTTGGCAATGACACTTGTAATCATATATTACTTAAAATCATAAGTGAAAGAAATGTAATAATTCCTAATAAAACAACAGTAGGAAACTCAAGCTTTTGCAAATCATAAACAGTATAAATATTAAAAGAAATATACAAATATGACCATATTTTATGAGTGCCATCATCTTAAGACAATGCAGCCACAGGTGTGTGATGCAACACCTTTTTTTTCATTCATTCAGTGTAAGAGCTTAACACTTACTAGGGTCATGGGGACCTGGAGCCCATCCCGGGTCAACAGGCACAAGGCAGGGACGCATCGCAGGGTGCACACCATTCACGGTCAATTTAGAATCCCCAGTTCTCCTAACCTTATTTGATATTATATTTTTTTGTATTGTATATCTTGATTCCTCTTGTTGCATTGAGTATATTGATGACAAAAGACTGGATAAATAAAGTTCTTTCTTATCTTATCTTATCTTATACTGTTATATTGTTACTTTGTTAGAGTTATTGTATATTATATTTGCACTAATCTGCTGTTCGGTTCTTTTAAATTCGTACTGTATATCTTTATTCCTCTTGTTCCTCTTGCTGCATTGAGCATGTTTATGACAAAAGATTTTCTCTCGGTATAAACAAAGTTCTTATCTTATCCTTGGGACAAACTGGAGACCCCTTGTGGAAACCATGAGAAGGTGATGCAAACTCCACACACACAAGGCCATGACCCGGATTCAAACTCCCAACCCCAGAGGTGTGAGGCAACTCTACCCACTGCACCACCATGGGGCAATTGTTTAATGTTTTATGCAACAGTTTTTTTTGGTGAACTTGTTTTGCTCCATAGTTATAAACATGTGGCCACTGAAGTGGAAAATGTTGAGAACTTCTGTCTAAACCAGACATTTTGGGAAAAGGTTTTGGTAACAACTGACCCTATAGTGTTCCAAGTGCCACTGGTCTGGCTGTGTATCTGAAGGTGTGCTGTGAAAATAAAGACCTTCCTCAGGAAATTGAAAGTGACCATTTGTCATACGTGAACACACCACTGCACACAGTGTGAACAGCACAAAATACTTACTCTGCATTTAACCCATTCACCAAGTGAAGCAGGGGGCAGCAGGAACACGGCGCCCGGGGAGCAGTGTGTGAGACGGTACCTTGCTCAGGGTACCTCAGCGGTGCCTAGCGGTCTTGGGGATAGAACCCGGACTTTCTGGTCGCAGGGCGGATGCCTTAACCACTAGGCCACCCAACTTAGAAATAACACACACACAAACACACACACACACATACAGGATAGAAGTAGGCTACAAAGGTGACAATGTGTTGGCTGTCCCAGTAAACACTGCTAGATCAATTGGAGGAAAATTGCTGCATCATACAACTCAGACCTTGCCTTGAAAAGGCAATTCCTCAAACCTCAGAATGAGAGCAATAAGAGGATTTCTCAGAGAAGCCACAGAGAGACCTGTAATAGCTCTCAAGGAGCTCCAGAGTTCAGTGGCTGAGAGTGTACCAGCAGACTGTAGATGTAACAGTCCATGATATCAAGAGCTTTGAATTCAGTGTGTCTATACAGAAGCCATTATTAAAGGAAAAACACATCAAAGTTTGTCAGAAAGCATAAGAGTGACTCAGCTAAAACATAGGTCAAGGTTCTAAGGCAAGACAAAACCAAAACAGAGCTATGGGTGACAGCCCATCCTTCAACAGATACCATCCCAACAGTGAAATGTGGGAGGCAGCGTTGCGTTGTGGCTTTGCTTTTCCTCAGTGGGGACTGGGCATCTTGTTAAAATAGAAGGATGGATACTGGAAAAAAAAACAAGGAGATACTACAAGTCATCTGCCCGAGTCTGACAAAAAGTAAAGTTTGATGGAAAGTCTAGATCTCAGTCCAACCGAGAATCTGTGGTACTATTTTTTGCAGATATTTTGACGGTTGGAAAGTTATCACCAGCAGACTTAGCACCAAATACTAGCCTGTAAATATTACTTATTAATAAAAATGTTTTGCATTAAGAAAGGACAACTGGAGCCCAAGAGCCCTTTCTGAGTGGAGTTTGCATGTCTGCCAGGTTCTCTGGTTTCCTCCCAGAGTCCATACACATCAGATCGGTGGCGCGAAAATGGTGTATGCAGTATATGCGATGCATATGGGCACACCGCCGGGGGGGGTGCCAAAACAAGGGAGGGACAGAAAAAATATCATTGGCATTTATGTTTTAAACCTGTTCTTGTGCTTTAAATCATTACTATGCGCTAAATATGCTGTTTAAAATATTTAAGAAACGTAGTGCCTGGCAGTAGATGTTATGACCAGCGATGTTGCCACGACAGGGGGGGGGGGGGTCGGGGCCGTGTTATATACCCCCCAAAAATGAGTAGTTGCGCCCCTGCATCAGATGAATTAGAGATGCTAAACAGCTACATTGGTGGAGTGTGTGCATGTTTGAGTCTGTGTGTCTGCCCTGTGATGGCCTGGGGACCTGTCCAGAGTGTTGCTCCGCCTTTTTGACTCCAGCACCCCCTACAAACCTGGCTGAGGAGAAACAGCATGCTTGGGCTCTGGTATCAACACAGGACTAAAAAAGTCACAGTAGTAATGCGATATGCTGAAAGGTAGGGCAAAATAGCATATTGTTTTCCAGCTGATGGAGTGTTGGGAAGGTGCACACTTGTGCTTATTAATGCACATTATTTTCCTTTACACACAGAAATAATTTAGCTTTGAGCAAATATTTGAAGTAAGGGATGTTTTCATTCGCCTAGCTTTTACCCTCCGTCTGGCAGTAGAGCTCTACTTATCTTGAATAAGCCACTGACATTCCAATGACGAGCAGGCGGGCCAGGCCATAAAAGTGGATGAGTCATCATGGTCTTTCTGTTCCCCTCATGGCGAGAGACACTGAAGGGAACAATAGACAAATCAATGCCGTGGATGTGAACCTCTTGGCTTCTTTTATTAGTACAGGAATTTTGTTACTCTGAAGGTTTAACTTACAACATACTACAAGCAGTAGCAGATGTAGACATGGGTATGAATCAGGATTGCATGATATCATTATTTAACCACTTTACAGGGTTAACTCCATAATGCAGTTTGAAGCAAATGACTTTGTGTTTACATATATTTAAAAAAATTCAAGATAGACAGCATGGATGGATGGATGGATGGATGGATGGATGGATGGATGGATGGATGGATGGATGGATGGATGGATGGATGGATGG